>ML244126.1:0-60650 GCA_005239495.1 Nicotiana undulata | reverse complement strand
TGCATTTTTCTCTCAGCATTGCACACTCTTTAGATAGTTGATCTTTCTCTTTAGTTGTCTCCTTAGAATTATCATTGAAGTCAAGTAGCAACTCAGAGAGTTTCTCCTTAGATAGAAACTTTATTTTTGTTTTAAGATGTGAGATACTTACCTGTGGTTCTTCATAAGTATCCTCATCAGATTCTCCAATTGCCATGAGAGTTTGATCTTCTGTCTCACCATCTTCTGATTCTTCATCTGAACTTTCCCCCCAAGCATCAACCATAACCTTTGTAGTAGTTTTCTTGGGTTGGACAAGTTCCTTCTTTCTGTTCTTTCTTTCATATCTCTCCTTCCTCCATTCTACTTCCCACTGGGGGAAGTTCTTGATGAGATGATCAGCTTTTCAACACTTGTAGCATCCCTCATTAGCTGGCCTTTCAAGAGCCTTTGCCTTGTTGAAGTTTCCCCCTCTAGAGATGCCTTTCTTCCTCATGAGAAAGTTTCTGAATTCTTTGGTGATCATGGCAATCTCATCATCCTCCAGATCTGCTCCTTCTGTGATCCTTAGTGCTAGACTTTTTTCCTTCTTTAGGGCATCCATTTTCATGGTCTGCCTTCTGAGTTCATAAGCAGTAAGGTTGCCAATCAACTCATCTAGTCTAAGGGTTGCCATATTTTTGGATTCCTGAATGGCGGTTATCTTGCTTTCCCAGGAGATAGGCAGTACCCTTGTCAAAATCTTCTCAACCTTGTCTTCTTCAAGGATGACTCTTCCAAGAGACTTGAGTTCATTAGTCAAGGTTGTGAACCTTGTGTACATCTCCTGAATTGTTTCACCTTCCTTCATAGTGAAGCTTTCATACTGAGAGTATAGCAATGTACCTCTATACCTCTTCACTTGAGCTGTTCCTTCGTGTGCCACTTGTAAAGTATCCCAGATTTCCTTGGCAGTGGTGCAGCTTTGGATTCTGCTGTATTCATCTGGGCCTAGTCCACACACTAGCCACTTCTTGGCCTTGGCATTCTTCTCCCATTTTTTCAGATCCTCAGCTGTGCAGTCGGCCCTAGTTTTAGGCACATCTACTCCTTCAGCAGTTTTCTTCATTGTTGCAAGTGGTCCATCAGTGACTATGTCCCAGAGTTCATAGTCCTCTCCAATAAGGTGATCCTTCATTCTATTCTTCCACCAAGAATAGTACTGGGCGTTGAAGAGTGGTGGCCTTGCAGTTGATTGACCTTCCCAGTTCCCATGTGGTGCACTCATCTTGATATTTTCCTAGGTATTAGCCTCTTCAAGGATAACCTGCTCTGATACCAATTGATGTTTTAGACTTCAATACTACACAATATTACAAGTTAATTGTGCAATACCCAATTTTCGAGTGTTTCTAATAAGAACCTGGTTCTTCTTAGTCTACTACTTACTACTGTTTGCGGAATAATTAAGCAGTAATAGTAAAGACACAGAGATTTTTACGTGGAAAACACCTGGCTCAAAAGGTGAAAAAACCACGACCTACTCCTCAGTAGGATTTGCTCAAACTCTTCACTAAACTCTACGGACTTACAAAATAAACTCTTTTGTAATCCTAGGACTAACTCTAATCCTCTTTGTATCAACTAGCCTCTAGCTAATTTCTATAGATTTCAAGCTAACTCTAACTTGAACAATTTGTACCTATTACAATTGCTTCTATGAAAGCTGATAAGATACAATATTTAAACTCCTACTACAATCAACTAGACTCAATATACAAACAATGGAATTGTTCCTTCTAGTTGAACTGTAGCCTTTGTATCGCACAACAATTCTGCTTGCAAAACCTCTGAAACTTTTGCTTCAGAACTTGATTCACTTTAGCACTTGTGCGTCACCTCTTTCTGCAGTAATACATTGATTATTTATAGAGTCCGTTTGTTGAGTCCATGATTCAATTCTGATCCAACTCTTCCCTGGTAAACGAGTTTGAATGTAACTCAACTTCCTTCCTCTATTTCTGTCCTAGTTGAAATCAACTTCTGTCTTCTCTTATCAATTTGCAACCTTTTCGTATTAGGAGACATTCTCTTAGTTCTTTGATACTTAGCAATACTGATATCTCCTAGACTTGCACGCTTCGTGAAGCAGTTAATCCAACTGCTTCATTCAGAAGTGAATGCTATGATGGACCTGGTTCAACTGGACACCTTTTTCCAATCTTCAAAACCCATTCAGTGACATGGGCCAACAAATTGTTATTTCCTTCAATCAACTTCTTCTAATACGCGTTGAGGATGCTCCAAGTCATTTTCTAACTGATCATCCACTATTTGGTTAACACTTGAGGTATCATTTTGGTAAGCAACATCTAGCACATTCTCAACTTTTACCCTACCAACAAGCTTAGTTTTGATATGAACAATCCTAAATGATAAATGATAGCACATGAAATATTTCAAAGGTTCAATGACAAGGTATAACGACCCGACCGATTGTTTTGAGAGTTATAGCTCCAATCCCCTGCCTACTACTTTCCTCGTGTATTCCTCTGCTTATATGTCTCGCCGGGTGGTGATGGTCGTGGTTTCAGAGTGTTTTGGTACACTTAGTCCCTGAACAGAAGCTTAAGTATTATGATTTTGGCCGTAGTCGGAACTGTGTGAAGACAACTCTGAAATGATGTCCCGTTGGTTCCGTTAGCTCCGTTGGGTGATTTTGGACGTAGAGGCGTGTCCGGATTGTGTTGTGGCGGTCTGTAGCTCATTTAGGCTTGAAATGACGAAAGTCAAAGTTTTGGAGATTTTGACCGGTAATGGACTTTTGATATCGGGGTCGTATTCCAATTCCGGAAGTTGGAATAAGTCTTTAAGGTTGATTATGTCTTGTGTGCAAAATTTGGGTTCAATCGGACGTGGTTTGATAGGTTTAGGCATCGGTTGTCGAATTTGGAAGTTTCAAGTTCTTTAAGTTTGAATCAGAGGGGTAAATTGTGTTTTTAGCGTTGTTTAGTGTGATTCGAGGGCTCGACTAAGTTTGTATAGTGATTAGGACTGGTTGGTATGTTTGGTTGAGGTCTCGTGGGCCTCGGGTGTGTTTTGGATGCTTAACGTATTGAGTTTTGGACTTATGCAATTTTTGAAACTGCTGCACCTAGTGTACTCGCACTTGCGTACTTTGGGCCGCAGGTGCGGCGCCGCAGAAGCGGTTTTGGACCTGTCTAGTTGGGACCGCAAGTGCGGACATAGTTCCGCAGAAGCGGACATGCAAAAGCGGAAGAGGATCCCAGACGCCGGCTCGCAGAAGCGGCCCTTGTTCGCAGATGCGGATCCAGTCCACCTTAAGTCATTTTCGCACCTGTGATAGATTTCCCACAGATGCGGTACCACATGAGCAGTTGAAGGCTCGCAGAAGCGAGTTTATTGGGCAGAAAAGAGGGATTTCGAGGGTTGATTTCTCATTTCGATTTTGGGAGTTTGAGAATACGGTGGGAGACGATTTTTCGACGCTTCTTCTAGGAAATTGTTGGGGTAAGTGGTTCTAACTCGAATTGGGCTATATTTCATGAATCTATTGTTATTTCTGTCTTCTAATTAGGGATTTGAGGTTGAAATTTAGGGAAAATTGGTAGAAACTTCATAGGCTATAATTTCGAATTTTGGAAGGTGATTTGAGGTTGGATTCGAGTAATTCTTGTATGGTTAGACTCGTGAGTGAATGAATGTTCGTATTTTGTGACTTTTACCCGATTCTGAGATGTGGGCCCGAGAGGCCTTTTGGGACAATTTATTAATTTCTCTCTTAGCTTAGATTTCATTGACTAGATTAGTTTCTTATAGCTGTATTTATGGTATGTAATTGGTTTTGGCTAGATAGGGGCCATTCAGAGTCGAATATTCGTGGGAAGAGCATTGCTATCGAATGATTGAGCTTGGTTCGAGGTAAGTGGCTTGCCTAACATTGTGTGGGGGAAATCTCCTTAGGATTTGGTACTAATTTTACTATGTGAGCGCCGTGTATGCGAGGTGATGAGTGCGTACACGGGCTATTTGTTGAAAAACCTGATTATTACCGAGTAATTTCCCATTTTTAGCCTGATTGAACGTACTAGAATGCGTAGTTATTCTATTAGCCTACAATAACATGTCTACGTGCCTTAATTGCTTAATTTAACTCCTTGCAACATCCCTATTAAATTCCTATTTCTTTTCCCAACCTGTACTTAGTCTAGACTGTAGATTCTTTTGTTGTTCTATCGTATGTGATTGATTACGTTGTGTATTTACTTTGGGACTACGGGACGGTATCCCCGAAGATCCTCCTGCATATTTACTTTTGGGACTGTGGAATGGTATTCCGGGAGATCCCCATGCACATTTACTTTTGAGACTACGAGGCGGTACCTCGAGAGTTCTCCCTGCATATTTACGTTTGTTACTACGAGACGGTATCTTGGGAGATTCCCTGCCGCTTAATTTTGTGTACTGTTTTGTTATTTCACCGTGTTTTCCTTTGTTGAACTTTAATATCGTATTGTACTGCTTATTCTCCTATTTTCGTTATTATTATATACCAGTGGGCCTGACCTGACCTCGTCACTACTCGACCGAGGTTAGGCTCGACACTTACTAGGTACCAATTATTGTGTACTCATGCTACGCTTCTGCACATGTTTTGCGTGCAGATTCAGGTGCTCGCTATCAGTCGTAGTATTGTGGGTTCGAGGAAGCTTTTGGAGACTTCAAGGTATATCTTCCGCGTCCGCAGACCTCGAAGGCCCCTTCTATTCTTCCACGTGTCAAACACTTCTTCTGCATTTGTTTTTACTAGACTTCGGTGAATGAGATGTTATTTACTTCCATAATTTGTGACTCATGACATTCCTGGTTTTTGGAAAGCTTTGTAAGTTAGAGTTTGGTTATTGTACATGCCGAGTGACATCGTTTTTGTTTATTCAGTATCTAATGCAGTTAGAAGTCAAACTTTGTTTTCGGTTGTTGGTATTTTCTATGAATTGTTACGCTTACCTAGTTGTAGAGACTAGGTGCCGTCATGACGTGGTACAGAGGGATGTTTGAGTCGTGATAAGTTGGTATCAGAGCTCTAGGTTCATAGGAGTCGTGAGTCACAAGTCGATTTATTAGAGTCTCGCAGATCTGTACGGAGACGTCCATAATCATCTTCGAGAGGCTATGGAACTGTTAGGAACAATCATACTTCTTTTGATTCCTTGTCGTGCGAGTTATTGGCATCAAATTCTAAACTTCTCTATTCTATTCTTTCTCACAGATGGTGAGGACCTCTACCAGGAGATCTGACGAGCAGACACCCGCGACCCCTGCTAGAGCTGCCTGAGGCCGGGGTAGAGTACAACCACGCGATGCAGCTAGAGCACCCACGCGAGCTGCAATAGTGGAGCCTCCAGCAGCTCCAGCGGAAGGGTAGGCACCAGAGGTGCCTATTGCTGCACTAGCCCTCTGGGAGACTCTAGCCCTGTTCATGAACATGTTCAGCACCTTAGCTATGGCTGGATTGATTCCATTAGCTCCTGCCATATCTCAGGCTAGGGGAGGGGCATAGACTCTCGCTGCCCGTACCCCTGAGCAGAGGGTCTAGGTTTTTAAGGTACCAGAGTTCATCCCCATGCAACCGGTCGCTCCGTTTCAGCACGAGACTAGGACATCCGCTTCTGAGGTGGAGCAACTCATACTTGAAAGGTACAAGATGTACCACCCACCTACCTTCATTGGATTGGCAACATATGATGCTCAAGTTTTTTTTGGAATTCTCTGTACTATGGGTGTAGCGGAGACGACTGGGGTTTATTTTACCACTTTCGAGCTTAGAGGAACAACCTATTAGTGGTGGCGTGCTTATGAGTTGAGTAGTTCGGACAAGAAAGCCTCACCTACATGGACTCAGTTTCTCGGACATGTTTTTGAGAGAGTATGTCCCTCAGAGCCTCAGGGATTCATGGCGCGCAGAGTTTGAGCAGTTGCACAGGGTGCTATGACTGTGTCAGAGTATGCAGTCTATTTCAGTGATTTGACCAGACATGCACCGGCCTTGGTTGCCACAGTTCGGGAGAGGGTTCGCCGTTTTATTGAGGGACTCCATCCCAGCATTCAGATCAGTATGGCCAGGGAGTTGGAGATGGATATCTCTTATCAGCCGGTTATGAGTATTGCCAGGAGATTGGAGGGCATGCTTGCCCGGGACAGAGGGGAGAGGGAGGCCAAGAGATCTCGATAGTCTGGCACTTACAGTGGTACTCGTGCCCCAACTTTAGTTTGATATGGTAGGGGTTATGTGAGTCGTCCCGTTCATTCAGCTTTTCCAGCCGTCAGTGGTGTTCCAGCCCCTTCTAGGCCCAGGATCCTTATTATACACCACCAGTATCTAGTGTGCCTGCTGCTCAGGGTGCTTTTAGCGACCAGTCTAACTGACCTGGCCCGAGTCAATCACAGTATCCATGCCCTTGGAGGGGTTGTTTTGAGTGTGGCGACACTCACCATATTGTGAGGGATTGCCCCAGACATAGGAAGGGTGCACCTACACAGACTTCTCAGGCTATGAATCCAGCACCAACTACCGCCTCACCTGCTCAGCCAACTCGAGGGGGAGGTCAGGCCAGGTATTATGCTCTTCCAGCTCATACAGCGGCAGTTTCTCTAACTCTGTCATTACATATATTGTTCTAGTATTCCATAGACATGCATCGGTATTATTTGACACAGGCTCTACGTATTCCTTTGTGTCCTCTTATTTTACCCCACATTTGGGCGTATCTCGGGATTCTTTGAGTTCCCTTGTTTATGTGTCAAATCTTTTGAGAGATTCTCTTGTTGTGGATCGCGTGTATCAGACGTGTTTGATTGATCTTAGTGGTTTTGAGACTAGAGCCAATTTATTATTACTCAACATGGTAGACTTTGATGTTATCTTGGGCATGGGCTGGTGTTCGCCCCATTATTCTATTCTTGATTGTCACGCTAAGACCATGATGCTGGCTATGCCAGGCTTACCGCGATTAGAGTGGAGGGGTACCTTAAAGTATACTCCCAGCAGAGTTATTTCATTTCTTAAGGCTCAACGGATGATTGAGAAGGGGTGTGATGCGTATTTAGCTTATGTGAGAGATTTCAGTATTGACACTCCTACAATTGAGTCATTTCCAGTAGTGAGGGATTTCCCCAATGTGTTTCCACCTGATCTTCTGGGCATGCCGCCCGACAGAGATATTGATTTCGGCATTGATTTCTTGCCGGGCACTCATCCCATCTCTAATCCTCCATACCGTATGACTCCTCTTGAGTTGAAGGAGTTGAAGGAGCAGTTGCATGAGTTTCTTGATAAGGGCTTCATTCAGCCCAGTGTGTCACCTTGGGGTGCTCCGGTCTTGTTTGTGAAGAAACAATGATGGTTCTATGCATATGTGTATTGATTACCGCTAGCTGAACAAAGTTACAGTGAAGAACAAGTATCCATTGCCTCGTATTGATGACTTATTTGATCAGATACAAGGTGCCAGGGTGTTTTCCAAGATTGACTTACGTTCAGGCTATCATCAGTTGAAGATTCGGTAGCCAGATATCTCGAAGACTGCTTTTAGGACCAGATATGGTCACTATTAGTTTCTTGTTATGTTTTTTGGGCTGATCAATGCCCAACAACTTTTATGCATTTGATGCTCAGTGTGTTCCGACCTTATCTTGACTCACTCGTCATTGTGTTTATTGACGACATCCTAGTGTACTCCCAAACTCGGGAGGATCATGAAAAACACCTAGGGAATGTGCTTCAGACCTTTAGAGAAAAGAAGTTGTATGAAATTTTTTCAAAGTGTGAGTTTTGGCTCGACTCAATGGCATTCTTGGGTCATGTAGTAACAAGTGATGGGATCAAGGTAGATCCGAAGAAGGTGGAGGCATTGCAGAGTTGGCCTAGACCGTCATCAGCTACGAAGATCAGTAGTTTTCTTGGTTTGGCGGGGTATTATCGTTATTTTGTAGAGGGATTCTCATCTATTGCAGCACTTACGACCAGGATGACCCAGAAAGGTGCTCCATTCAGGTGGCGGCACTACTTGTATGGTGTTCCTTGTGAGATTTACATTGATCATCAGAGTTTGCAGCACCTGTTCAATCAAAAGGATCTTAACTTGCGTCAGCGGAGATGGTTGGAGATACTTAAGAACTATGATATCACCATTTTTTACCACCCAGGTAAGGCCAATGTGGTGGCCGATGCTTTGAGTCACTAGGCGGAGAGTTTGGGGAGTTTTGCATATCTTCCAGCAGCAGAGAGACCCTTAGCATTGGATGTTCAAGCCTTAGCCAGCCAGTTTGTGAGATTATATATTTCTTAGCCGAGTCGAGTACTGACTTGTGTTGTATCTCGATCGTCTCTTTATGGTCGTATCAGGGAAGTCAGTATGATGACTCTGTTCTGCTTATCTTTAAGGACATGGTCCAGCACAGTGATGCGAAGGAGGCCACTATTGGGGATGATGGCTCATTGAGGATGCAAGGCAGGCTATGTGTGCCTAATGTAGAGGGTTTGCGTGAGTTGATTATTCAGGAGGCTCATAGCTTGCGATACTCCATTCACCCGGGTGCCGCGAAGATGTATCAGGGTTTGAGGTAGCATTACTAGTGGAGGAGGATGAAGAAGGACATAGTGGAGTATGTGGTCCGGTTCCTTAATTGCCAGCACATGAAGTATGAGCATCAGCGACCGGGTGGGTTGCTTCAGAAGTTAGAGATTCACGATGTAGCATTCATGGTTGGAGAGCGGGTCTTGCTCCGTGTATCGCCTATGAAGGGCGTTATGAGGTTCAGAAAGAAGGGCAAGATGAGCCTAAGGTACATGGGTCCTTTTGAGGTGTTGCGGCGTGTTGGGGATGTTTCTTATTAGATTGCCTCACCTCCCAGCCTAGCTGGGGTTCATCCGGTATTCCATGTGTCTATGCTCCGGAAGTATCACGGTGATCCAACTCATGTATTGGATTTCAGCTCAGTCCATTTGGACAAGGATCTATCTTATGTTGAGGAGATAGTGGCTATTGTGGACGGGTAGATCAGAAAGCTAATGTCAAAGAACATTGCTTCCCTGAAGGTGCAGTGGAGGGGTCAGCCATGAGGCGACTTGGGAGATTGAGCAGAATATTCGCAGCTGATATCCTCATCTTATTACCGCTTCAAGTATGTCCTTTATTTGTTCGAGGATGAACGTCTATTTTAAGAGGAGGAGGATGTAACGACCCGGCCGGTCGTTTTGAGAGTTATAGCCCCAATCCCCTGTCTACTGATTTCCCTGTGTCTTCTTTTGCTTATATGTCTCGCCGGGAGGTGTTCGTCGTGGTTTGGAGTGTTTTGGGACACTTAGTCCCTAAACAGAAGCTTAAGTATTAGGATTTTGGATGTAGTCGGAAGTGTGTGAAGACGACTCCGGAATGGAGTTCTGTCTGTTCCGTTAGCTCCGTTGGGTGATTTTGGACTTAGGGGTGTGTCCGAATTGTGTTTTAGAGGTCTGTAGCTCATTTAGGCTTGAAATGGAGAAAGTCGAAGTTTTGGAGATTTTTACTAGTAATGGACTTTTCGATATCGGGGTCAGATTCCAATTCCAAAAGTTGGAGTAGGTCCGTAAGGTTGATTATGACTTGTGTGCAAAAGTTGGGGTCAATCGGACGTGGTATGATAGGTTTCGGCATCGGTTGTAAAATTTGAAAGTTTCAAGTTATTTAAGTTTGAATCGGAGGGGTGAATTGTGTTTTTAACATTGTTTGGTGTGATTTGAGGGCTCAACTAAGTTTGTATGGTGATTTAGGACTGGTTGGTATGCTTGGTTGAGGTCTTGGGGGCCTCGAGTGTGTTTCAGATGCTTAACATATTATGTTTTGGACTTATGCAATTGCTGAAGCTGTTGCACCTGGTGTAATCGCACCTGCGCACTTTGGGCCGCAGGTGCGGCGCCACAGAAGCGGTTTTGGACCTGTCCAGCTGGGACCGCAGGTGCGGCGCCACAGAAGTGGTTGTGGACCTATCCAGCTAGGACCGCAGGTGCGGCCATAGATCCGTAGAAGCGGACATGCAAAATCGGAAGAGGAGCGCAGATGCGGGCTCGCAGAAGTGGCCCTTGTTCGCAGATGTGGATCCAGTCCCCCTTAAGTCATTTTCACACCTGCGATGGATTTCCCCCATGTGCGGTACCGCAGGTGCGATTAAAGGCTCGCGGAAGCGTGTTTACTGGGCAGAAAATAGGGATTTCGATGGTTGATTTCCCATTTCGATTATGGGAGTTTGAGAGCGCGGTGGGAGACGATTTTCGAGGCTTCTTCAAGGAAATTTTTGGCGTAAGTGGTTCTAACCTGGATTGGACTATATTTCATGAAGCTATCATTATTTTTGTCTTCTAATTAGGGATTTGAGGGGGAAATTTGGGGAAAATTGGTAGAAACTTCATAGGCTATAATTTCGAGTTTTGGAAGGCGATTTAAGGTTGGATTCGAGTAATTCCTGTACAGTTAGACTCGTGAGGGAATATGTGTTTGTATTTTGTGACTTTTACCCGATTCCGAGACGTGGACCGAGAGGCGTTTTTGTACGATTTATTATTTTCTCGCTTAGCTTAGATTTCATTGACTAGATTAGTTTCTTATAGCTTTATTTATGGTATGTAATTGGTTTTGGCTAGATTCGGGCCATTCGGAGTCGGATATTCGTGGGAAGAGCATTGCTATCGATTGATTGAACTTGGTTTGAGGTAAGTGGCTTGCCTAACTTTGTGTGGGGAAAATCCCCTTAGGATTTGGTACTAATTTTACTATGTGAGCGCCGTGTACGCGAGGTGACGAGTGCGTACAACGGGCTATTTGTTGAAAAACCTGTGTTTTACCAAGTAATTTGTTATTTTTACCCTAATTGAACGTACTAGCATTCATAGTTATTCTGTTAGCCTAAAATAACATGTCTACGTGCTTTAATTTCTTAATTGAACTCCTTGCATCATGCCTATTAAATTCCTATTTCTTTTCCCGACTTGTACTTAGTCTAGATCGTAGATTCTCTTGTTGATCTATCATTATTAATTGATTACGCTGTAAATTTAGTTTGGGACTACGGGACGGTATCCCCGGAGATCCCCCATCATATTTACTTTTGGGACTACGGGACGGTATGCCGGGAGATCCCCCATGCACATTTACTTTTGAGACTACGAGGTGGTACCTGGGGAGTTCTCCCTGCATATTTACTTTTGGGACTACGAGACGGTATCTCGGGAGATCCCATGTCGCTTAATTCCGTGTACTATTATGTTATTTCACTGTGTTTTCCTTTGTTGAACTTTAGTCTCTTATTCTCCTGTTTTCTTTATTATTATATACCAGTGGGCCTGACCTGACCTCTTCACTACTCAATCGAGGTTAGGATCGGCACTTACTGGGTACCAACTGTGGTGTACTCACGCTACGCTTCTGCACATGTTTTGTGTGCAGATTCAGGTGCTCTCCATCAGCCGCAATATCCGTGAGTTCGAGGCAGCTATTTGAGATTTCAAGGTATATCTGTCGCGTCGCAGACCTCAAAGTCTGCTTATATTCTTCCCCGTGTCAAACACTTCTTCTGTATTTGTTTTTAATAGACTTAGGTGTATAAAGATGTTGTTCACTTCCATATCTTGTGGCTTCATGACATTCCGAGTTTTGGGAAAGCTTTGTAAGTTAGAGTTTGGTTATTGAACATGCCGAGCGACGTCGTTTTTGTTTATTGAGTATCTAATGCACTTAGAAGTCAAACTTTATTTTCCGTTGTTTGTATTTTCGGTGAATTGTTAGGCTTACCTAGTCGTAGACTAGGTGCCGTCACGACGTGGTTTGGAGGGTTGTTTGGGTCGTGACACAAGGCAACTCACAATTATACAACTAAATTTAATTAAATATTAACTAAACCCTAATTTATTCAGTTAAAATAATTAAAATTGCTTAAATTCAAAAATGTACTAACCTTGAAATGCTAGAATAGAGAGCTAAATGTTTGGTGGTGGAGGAGGCAGTGGTGGAGGAGGATGCAATGGGGCCGGCGGAACAGTGGCGCTGGAGGGGTGGGAGATTTCTAGGTGTTTTGTTTTTGAGTGAAGAGGGAGATAAGAGTTGATTTTGGGTGGGAATTTGGGGGAATCGCGACAGTGGGAGGAGAAGAAGAGAGATGTAAGAGAGATAGAGAAAGTAGGGAATTGGAGGAAAACCCGTCTAGTGCTAACCTAATTTATAAACTTCCGACCAAAATCAGTCGAAAATTTTGGCCGGTAAGTTTAAGTGGCCTTTTATCCATTTGACCACGGCCATTCCGACCGTAGTCGGGTGGTAATTTAATGTTGAATTAAAAAAAATATTTAATTTAAATACCGATTAAAATCGGTCGATAATTTAATTTTATCAAAAAGATTTTCAAAAAAGTCCTTCTTGACACCCTCTTTTGCTAGTATGTCAACACCTTTGTTCGTCTCCCTGTAGCTGTGTTTCACCACCACGTCTCCTAGTCTTTGGATGAATGACCTGCATTCAAAGATAAGTGAGTCAAAAACAAGGTTTCCGAAGCATTCTAATTACCTCTGTGGAGTCTGTGTTGATTTCTAGAGGTGTTAACTGCCTTTCTTAAGCAATTTGCAGTCCTTTCAGCACTGCCAGTAGCTCCGCATGAGTGTTGGTAGTGTGTTGTATACTTCCCATGAATCCCAACACCCAGTTCCCTCTTGCATTTCTGAAGACTCCTCCCACTCCTCCCTTTCCCAGGTTCCCAACTGCAGCCCCGTCTGTGTTGAGTTTGTATGTGTTGTTTAGAGGGGTTGTCCATTTGACCCAGATTGTTTTTTCCTTTGTGGGTGTTCTGTTCACCGATATGGTGATATACTGAGTTGCTTTTGCCAAAGCAGCTTTTATATTAACCGTATCCTTCCTATTGTTGAATAGGTTATTATTTCTGGAAAGCCAAATCTGCCAGAAGCAAAAAGGGAGTAGGTCTTCTTAATTGATGACATTGTTGAAGGGTTTCTTTTTTTGGGAGGCCCAAGTGGTGGGCCAATCCCAACTAGTGAAAGAGATGGCATGGCTTGGAAGTGGGATGTTACTTTCTGAGACAAGGTTCCCCAGAATAGTTTTGTGTTGGGGCAGTCGAAGAAGATATGAGCAGATGTCTCAATTTCCAGATTACAGAAGCATCATTTAGGATCCAGATGTATCCCAATATGGTGAAGGAAAGCGCCAGTGGCAGCCTATCATGGAAGAGTAGCCAAACGAAGGATTTGATCTTGTTTGGTACTTTCAGTTTCCAGACTCACAAGTAATTGTTGCTTGTGTCTACACAGTCTTGTTGGGCAAGGTTTTCCAGGAGGGATTAAGCTGAATTTGAGGTAAAGATGCCATCGGTGGTGATTCCTCAGATCATTCTGTCATCCTTTATAGGATTGGATGGTATGAATGTGTTTAGAATTGTGTTTTTAATACATGGGGGAATGCTTAGGAAAATGGTAGAGAAGTCCCAATTCCCACTGTTATGGACTGATGCCACCGTTGTGGACAAATCCTCTTGTGTAAGAAGGCCTTGTATCATGGATCTGATCGAAGGGTGGTTTGGGATCCAAGGGTCGTTGATGAAGCTGACCCAATTCCCTGAGTGGACAACACATCTTTTGGCTTGTATGCATGTTTTCCACCCTTTGAGAATGCATTGCCAGGTGCTTGATTTTGATTTTTTTGGAGGGTGCCCCTAGTTACAGTGCTTGGCAATGAGAGCTTTTTCCCAAAGGGAGGATGGATTCTAGTAAAGCCTCCATGCCAATCCTGAATGGATGGCTTTGTTTTTCAGATCCGCCTTTTGGATTCCTAGGCCTCCCTGTGCCTTAGACTTTGTGATTGTATCCCAGGAAACATAATGCATCTTTTTTTTATTGGGGTGGTACCCCAGATGAAATTCCTTTGAATTCTATCAATCTCTTTGGATGTTTTGGAGGGGAGTTTGATGTATTTCATGACATGGTTAGGGAGAGTGTTTAGTGAAGCTTTTTCTAGGGTAGTCCTCCCATTCATATTAAGCATGTTTGTTTTTCACCCAACCAATTTTGTGTGCTGGTTGTCTATGATTATTTGGAAATCATTGTGGGTGGGCCTCTTGTGGAAAATAGGGAACCCTAGGTATTTGCCAAAGCTGAGTGTTGCCTGGATGGCAAGGTTGTTGGAGATGGACTCCATTTGGTGGGGTTGGCAGTTGGCACTGAAAAAGACCCTGGATTTGCTAAGATTGATCTTCTGACCTGAAGCATGATTAAAGGAATTGAGTGTAGTGAGGATTGTGGTGCAGTTTCTCTAGTTAGCTATAGCAAACAAGGTTAGATCATCAACAAAGAACAAGTGAGATATCTTAGGGTCAGATCTGCTAATGCTAATGGGAGACCACTCCTTTTGTTGGACATTCCTCTCAATAGCCTTGGAGATTCTTTCCATACACAGTATGAAGAGGTAGGGTGACAAAGGGTCACCTTGTCTGATGCCTCTGGTGGGCTTCAAGGAGTTTGTCTGCTCCCCATTTACTAGGACATGGATGGAGGATGAGCTAACACAAGACATAATGAGATTGATGGTGGCAGTGGGAAAATTGAAGTCATGGAGGGTCTTCTTAATGAAGAACCATTCTAATCTGTCAAAGGCCTTTTCCAGGTCAATCTTAAGGATGATGTGAGGTGATTTGCCTCTCATCTTCCCAAAGTGGGTGATATATTATTGGACTATGATAGCATGATCAACTGCTCTCCTGTTGGAGGGGAAGCTAGCCTGACTAGGACCTATGATGTGGGACATGTAAGGTTTAATTCTGTATACTAGGATTTTGGTGATAGTTTTGTAAACAGTGTTGCATAAACCTATGGGCCTGTATTTTTTAATCATGGATGTCTGGGGATATTTTGGAATTAAACACATGAGTGTCTCATTCATCAATGGGTGCATTGTTGCCGTTGAGAATCATTTTTTGCAGAATTGAATGACATCCTTCCCCACTATGTCCCAGTATTTTTGGTAGAAGAAAGGATGCAGGCCATCAGAGCCTGGAGCTTTGAAGGGTTCAAAGGAGAAGATATCACTTCTGATTTCACTATCTTTGAGAGGCATGACAATGGTGGATTTCTGAAGGTTGGATAGGGAAGGCCTATGAGGGCTACGTGTGGTAGTGTGCATTGGTGATTGAGAGTCTGATGTGGAGTAGAGCTCTTGGAAAAACTTAGCTATTGATTCTTTGATTTCCAGGGGCTCATACTGCCAATTTCCTGATCATCTTTGAGGGAGAGAATTATGTTTCTCCTTCTTCTATTAATAGTTGATGTGTGGAAGAATCTGGTGTTGGCATCACCATTATAGAGCCAGTTGATTCTTCCTTTCAGCTTTCAGAAATCTTCTTCATTTTTCAGGACCGAGTCAAGTTCCTTAATAAGAGTGTTTTCTAGACTTTGGAGGAACTTTCTAGATTGATAGCCATGAGATTTTTGTATCCCAGCTATCCTGGCAAACAATCTCATTTTTTGTGGAATATGTTGCCAAAGGTGAGTTTGTTCCAATTGATTGCATTTTCTTTGAACCTAGTGGAGGAAGGAATTAGGGTGGAGTGGATTGGGAATGAGTCCCTGATTAGAGCTTGGAACGTTGGATGGCTGCACCACATGGATTCGAACCTAAAGGGCTTGGCAGAGACCACTTGTGTGCTATTTTTGAGTTTGACAAGCAAGGGGCAGTGGTCAAAGTGGGTCCTACCAAGGTGGGTAACATTTGCCTCTGGGTATTCATTTACCCAGAGGTTATTAGCAAAGCACCTATCAATTCTTTCTAGGATAAGGCATGACCTATTCTTGTAACACTTGTTGAACCAAGTGTACTTACTTCCTTTGAATCCTAGGTCTACTAATTTGCAATTGTTTATACAATTCCAAAATAGGTCTCTCCTACTTGTGTTAATGTGGTTGCCCCCAAATTTGTCTCTATCTTTCAATACTTCATTGAAGTCCACACCCACAAACCAACTACCCTTACAAATTTTGGAAATATCGATCAAGTTATCCCAGAGGGTCTTTCTAACCTCTATATACTTACTAGCATAGATTGCAGAAAGTAACCAAAGGGGGTTCGATGGGAGTACCTTGACCATTACATGGATACCTTGGGGTGTTACTGCTACTTCATCCACCCGAAGGGAGGACTCCTTCCACATGATGACATACCACTTGAGTGGCCTACTGCTGGGAACTGAATATGCAGATCATATAGCAGTTCCTATGTGAGCTTTTTGTGGTCTTCCATCTTGGTTTCCAACAGCACTAGCATTCTAGGTTTGTGCTTCTTCACCATTTCTGAGCACTGTCTCCTGAACTCGGCACTGTTTCCCCCCTAACATTCCATATGGTGAAATTCATTTGGGGGTGAGGGTTTGGTGGGAGGTTGCTCGTCGATGCTTTGTCCCTTCCTTGCTTGGCATCGCATCCCTTCCCCTGGATGGAGATGGCTGGGTTCTCATCACTGGAGTGAGGGTTAGGAGTGGCTTCAGTACACCTTGGCTTTGATGGGAGGACAGACTTAGTCCACATCTTGCTAGATTCTTCGGGCATAGTAGGATGAGAGTCTCGCTGTGATCCACAGTGAACTCCACCGCTCGTACTGCCTCTAGCCATAGAGAGTCTATCTTCGATGGGTTGTACGGTGACAACGTCTCCTTTTCCATATGTGTTTCTTGGTTCTTCAGAATCTCTAAGGCTTTTGATATCTCTTTCGAGATATTCTCCAGTGGCAGTGAGCATTGTTTCTCTTGCGGTGAAGATGAGGGATCCTGTTGTGGTCAATGTTGAAGAACTTTGAACTGCGGAGTCGCAAAAGGATCTATTACTACCGGATCCGGGAAGAAGGGAATGATGTTGAAGATTTGATGCATCATGTTGTGGACAGAATATGGGTCGTTGGTTTACTGTAGAGGGTTGAGGTTGCTCTGTAGCACCATCGATTGCCATAGTTGAGCGCCAAACGTCGCCAAACCCTTGTTTAGCTTCTGCAGTGACTCTGGCTAAATGGGCCAGATTTTGGATGATGAGGGAGATTGGTTGGTTTCCCAGCTGAAAATTGTAGCACAACACCTGGACATGGAGAGCAATCTCCAGCCAGGACGCCGCATGTGGTCTTGCGGTGGTGGGATGGAGGTCAGAGAATGACTGCGGGTTTGGGAGGGGATTCCATATTTGGGTTTTTTCTACTTAACCTTTTTGGACTACTATTAAATGGGGGGGGGGGGGGGGGGGGTGTTTGGGGTAATTAACGGTCTTGGCTAATGATGGAGATGGATCGAAACCCATGGTAGTTGCTTCGTAACTTTTGCTAATACATAGGTTATGGAATTACGGGAAAATCCGGTTGGGTTGATGGTTATTGTCAAATAAGTTGCAGTTTTGGATTTCTCAAATTTAGCTCTTGAGTTTCCATGCAAGGAATTTTCACAGAGTGTGTTTGTAGAGGAGATGTAGAACATTAGGGATCATCATTTGGGTCTACTAGAGTGTTAATGGGTTTAGGGATGGTGTGGGGCTTCGTCTGGTGCACTGTCAGACTCCCATCTGGGCCCTTTGGGCTAGTTGACTTTTGGTTTCTTGGGGGGGTGGGGGGGGGGAAGGTTGATTCTGCCTTTGGGTTGTAGGCCCCTTCTCCGCAGTGGTGTTGGTTCTGTACCTTCTGAGCTCGCTTTTCTCTTTGTACTTGTATTGGGCATGTCCCTTATGGGTTTTCCGTGTGTGGGCTGATTCTTCATCGGGGTGGGATGTCTTTTGTGCACTGGGATGGGCTAGCATCCTGCATTGGGTTAGTTTTAGATGTATAGCAAAAAGTTTAGGTTTCGAGAAACTTACTGGAGATGGCGTCGAACATTCGAACTTGGATGCCATCCGGTTGGGCAGATGTTTTACCTTTCCTATTCAGATTTGTTGATTGTCGTTGTTGTATGGGGGGGGGGTGGTCCTTGCTTGCGTCTCCTGGGAAAGGATACAGTTTTCCATTCTTCTTCTTCGTCACTATTGTTTTAGAATTTGAGCAGCCTGGGCTGTCCTGTGGTGGTGTTGATTGGGTGGGTTTCTGCCTGTGTGAACACCCTTTCAGGATGTGACCTAGTCTTCCACATACTGTACAAAGGACGTTATCACCTTCATAGACAATCAGCTCCTTATGATCCCTAATAGTTACAAATGTTGCGACTGGTGATTCCAGTGGAACTTGGATGCAGATTCGGGCATATCTCCCACTTAGTGTTGCTGAGGTGCATGTATCAATTTTGAGGAGTTTCTAAAGCTTTCTGCCAACTTTTTCCAATACTTCTTTGTCATAGAATTTGTGGGTGACGGAGGGAGTCGTACCCATATCGCAGTGAAGGATAGGGTGGCTTCTTGTTGGAAATTTTTTGGTTCCCACCGTCTGACAGAGAGGAAGCTCCCAGATATGAACCATGGCCCTTGATGAATAGCCTTGACCAAATTTTCTTCCTTACCAAATTTGACAATGAAGAAATCCATCCTAGGTCAATCAATATTAACTGTTCAGATGGGTTCCATAGTTCAATTAGTTTGGATCGGAGGCGATAATGTGGCATACGCCGGCCAAAGAGTTTAATGATGACCTAGTAGCGCCATGGATTATATAATCTATTTTTGTCCTCTTGGGAGAGCAGGATTGGGCCTAGATTTTCCTTTCCCTTTAGTTCAATTTCTGTTTTTTCCAAATTAGATACAAAGTATTCTGTTTGTGAGGTGTCCTGTTTGTCAAGGAGCATTTCTTTGTAGGAGTGTGTTTGAGAGGTATCTTCCTCCATTTGGTTAGCGTCAGATGGTTCCGGTGGTATGTTAGGTATTTTGGGTGTGTTGTCCATTGGATTTGGTTGTAGTGAGAGGTGGGGGTCTCTCTCTCTCTCTCTCTAAGCGATCTCAGCCAATATCTATATATTATATAGATACTATATAATATATAATTAATTGTGTATGTATATATTCACACAGACACATGTGTTATTACTATTTAGCATGTTAAATATATGTAGATGGTAGATAACCATAATCTATAAATGTTTGACTGCATTTGACCATTAATACTCACCGATATCGCTAGGAAACTTTATCAAATCTTTTTAAGAAAATTATATTAGTTCTGGAAAAATAAAAGAGAACCTATGCGATAAAAGATTAATTCAATATTCCGACCGAAATCGGTCTGAAATGAGGAGCTTATTTTATTTTAATATTCTTTTAATACATAATACCCAAGTTTGACCAGCTTTTAGTAAAATGTTTACCATATTCCGAACGATTGCAATCGGAAATGTGATTTGTGTCAAATGCTACAATATTTCGGTATTATGGGACCAGATTTATCGACCGATGGTGGTCGGTATGTTTAACTGAAATTGGTTCTTTGACTTTTGCGACCAAATTACACTCTTTCCGACCGATTTCGGTCGATTTTCCTTTCCGACCGATTTCGATCGGTATGATTTGGACGGATGTTGACAGTTTTCTAGTAGTGACACTAAGAACGGCCAAAACATGTTATCGAACAACAGTATGAAACAACTTACTAATGTTGCTATGGCTGTAGCCTAATTTTGAATCATTGAACACCAGTGTGGTGCCTCTCGGCTAGTCGGCTATAAAAATGATAGTACTCCCTGGTCCCATTTTACTCGGCACATACTCTTTTTATTCTATATTAAGAAACAGTTTAATTTTATTTTTTTATTTACCTTTAATAGGATGATTATATAAATAAAGATGTTTGTGGCTTATTTTAGACCGTAAGTTTTAAGAGTCTGTATTTTTTCTTTTTAAACTCCAAGACTGTCAAACAATGCCACTTATATTGGGATAGAGGGAGTGGTCATCTCAAATTTATGCCAAATTTGATGCCGGAAATTTGACTTTCCCGTGAATTTTATTTTTTGCACAACTAACACCTAGTTCAGTGACTTTAGCGAGACAAAAAATTATTTTGTAACTTTACTAATGTTTACCTCGAAATACGCATAACAATTAAACTTGTAATGTGGTTATATGGATACGTGATCTGATTCAATACCAATTTGATAAATGAATTAAATGAATGAAATGGATCAAACCAGTGTCGTTTGCAAGTTATCGACCTCAGTTTGGAAAATGCCCGAGATCAAGCGTTAAGAACAACAAGAAAAATAAGAACAATAAGAACAGTAGAGAATTGATCAAACCAGTGCCGTTTGCAAGTTATCAACCTCGGTTTGGAACATGCCCGAGATCAAGCGTTAAGAACAACAAGAACAATAAGAACAATAAGAACAATAGAGAATTGTAAGCAAGTAAAAGAGCAAAGTATTATTATTTCTTAGTAATCGTGTATGTGATTCGTATGATGGTTACAAATGAACATGGTTCCTCTTTATATAGTAGAGGAATCCTAAATAAAGTATAACTTTAATTTCAGAAACAAAATACATGATTCCAATAACCGTTTAGGGTTTTGTCAATCCCAGATTACCGCCGAGATTTGTGGTCGATTGCGGATATCTCGTTATTCCATTACTCGATGTCAATCTTGCCCAGTCTCGATCCTTTAGTCTCCGTGCTCGAGCTTTCTTCGATATGGACTAAATCTCTGGACAGACCCTCGAGCTCATAAAACCGGACGTGGTTTAGTTTAACCGTATACAGATAGTCCCCGCGTTTCTTAGAATGAAAAGATAAGAAATGATTTGAGCCTCGATCCCCCTGTACCTCGATCATGATGTCGTCTTCGTGACGTAAGCGATGGATGTGACCGAAATGTCTCGTCAGTTAGGTTTCTAAAACCATCAATGCATGTCAGTCGTCGGTCGGCCACTAGTGCCCGTACCTCCGTCACAAGCCTATAAATACCACCTCTTTTGTTGATTCAAACTTTACGTTTCTTTGATTATAAACTCTTGATTTCCCAATTCTCCTTATCTTTCTCTCATCGTTGTTCACTACACCACCGTTTGTTTTTACCGGAGCCACCAATTTTACACCTTCTTTCTACTTCCTTCATATACATAACTGGCAAGAACCTCCAAAACTGTCTCTCAAAACAAAAAGGCTCCGTCTTCCTCTTCCCGGCCGGCCGATGATAAGACGCCGATAGAACTGTCCCCCCATGAATACGTTCCTAGCCCATGCGTCCTTAAAACTGACTTTAAAGTCGAGAACCCCTCATCGATGTCGGGCCGATGCTAACATGTATCGATGTACATGTGTTCGATTACCAAGGGCCACGTCGATGCTATGAAGAAGGACTGCAAATGGGGTTCGGAGGTAGTGGTGCACATTCCTACATCTGAAGAGAGCATCACCACAAACGTGAAAGGGTTCTTAAGTTTTTACACTTACCCCTTCACACTGGGTCCCGTCAACCGGGTGATTTTTGACTTCTATAGGAGGTACGAAGTCACCCTCGGTCAACTCCATCCTTCACTTTGGTGCATAGTGATTATGTTGTGCTTCTTCTCCAATGAGGCCGGAGGGTTGGAGTTCACTTTGAATCATCTTATACGGTTGTACCTGCCCCGACTCTATTGAGGGATAATTAAACTTCACTGTCGAGAAACAAAGACTCTATTCTCGAGTATCGACGAGGATAACGATCGAGGCTGGATGAGCCGATTCATACGGGTGAGGACCTGTGATATATTACCGAAGGAAAAGATGTCGTTCCCTGGGGAATGGAATCTCAAACGTAAGTGAATTTTTATTTTTTGGTTTTCGTGTTTCTTTTGGTTTTGCATAACAATTTTATTTAATCATGCAGCTCTCCCTTGGATGCCCTAGGCGGTGCCCGATTTTGAAGACTGGATCCAAAAACTCGCCTCTACTTCGACTCGTGCTGAACGAGCGTGAAGGGATTTGGCCAAGGGCAGGTGGGAGGCCAAGAACCATGGTAAGGATCTCTTCTTACGTATTCCGAAGTAATTACATGCTTTCTTTGTTGCTAATCTTTCCTCATGTAGGTCTGACCAAAGATGCCATTCTGAGGCCTTCGAATGAAAGAGGAGAAGCCAAGTCCCCGGCTCTGAGGCCGGAGAAGGATAAGAAGAAAAGGGTCTCTTGCAGTCCAAGGTCTCCAAACCCAAACCTCGAAGGGTGAGGAGAAAAACGATCGCTCTCTCGACGTACATTGTCCAAAAGTTGAGAGATCAGGATGAGGAAGCAGAAGAAGACACTTCAGTGTTGATAGTCCGCCCTAGAAAGGTCGCCGAGGTCGCCCCACATTCCGAGCCGCCACCTACTATAATAGATCCTTGTATCAAGGAGGCTTTGAAGAAAAATTCGGAGGTGAACCCCTGGTCTCCTGAGGTCGAGATGATTTCTCGATCATCAACTTCTACACCGGGCAGGGCCAGTTCCGAAACTCAGAAGATCGGACAAAACCCCTCGAGCGATTCGCTCGGGGCCATGACAATAGGTCAGCTGCCTTCAGTGTGGGTTTTCTATGAAGAAACAATAAGGGAGGAAGAAAGGCTGAAGACCCCCGAGGTCGGTGGAAGCTCTAGCGCAGATGATCCTTCCGGGGATTTCTTTGTGAGGGTTGATGACGCCTCTGATATTACTGATGCTTCGATCCTTATGGTGGAAGCCCAATGTCTTTTTTCCAAGGTAAGTTCCAGTCGCTTTTTTTTATTATCTTTTTTCGCATCTTTCTCCACAAATCTAACTTGTGTTTTCTCCTTTGTATAGGCCTCTGCCAAATTCCGAGCTGACCTTAGTCAGTATGAAGCCAAACTCTAAAGGGTCTCGGAAGAAAGAAATGCCCAGAAGTTACTTTGTGTCCAAAAGGATGAGGCCATAAAGGATCTTCAAGCGGACCTGGCCAAGGCTCGTGAAGAGGAGGCCGAGTTAGATAAGCAGGTAAACACCCTTCTGATAAAGTATGGAATCGATTCGATTGTGGAGGCTAACACTTTGCTAGCTCAACTGCAGCAGAAGGTAGAGAAGATCGAGCTGCTCCGGGCAGAGGTCAATCAGGTTGAGATCGACTGTGATCGGTGGAAAGGGAAGATGGACCGCCTTGATACGGAAAAGGTGGCAGCTTTGGCCTAACTATCTTCGGCAGAGGCCCAACTCCAAAGCCTTAGAGAAAAGTTCGGTCCAGGTCACGATTGTCGCAGAACTCGAAGCGGGGCTTGCCGAGGCCAAGGCGGAGACCGGGAAGACTAAGGTCATGACGGACAGGTCCATTACCGGGCCGATGCTAAAGCTGTTCAAACACAGCTAAGGGAGGCTTCCGACTAGGAGAAGTGGCGTAGTGATTTGGCAAAGTGCCAATCCCGGAGGGTAACCCACGAGGAAATTCACGCTCGAGGTTTTGACCTCTCCGAGGAAATTGCTCGGGCCAAAGAACGCGAGACTGAAGCCAGACAGCTCGCCTCTTCTGATGATGATGATGATGATGCAGAGGGAAGCCGAGGCGGGTTCAGAAGTGGAGAAGATAGAGATGAGGCCGCTGAAGGAGTTTCTCTTGGAGAAGCTTCTCGAGAGGAAGCCGGCCCTGAGGGGACTAGCCCCGATCGTAGTTAGATTCTAACTTATTTTCTCTTTTGTAAGGCTTTGACTGGCCTCTTGTACATGTTTTTGATATATAATAGAAAGTTTCTTCTTGATGCCTTCGTATGTTTTCAATTCCAGATATGCTTTTTGCCCTTATTGAAAACGTCAAAAAATTTATTGTTGTAATTCAACTCGTAACCGAAATAAACCCTTAAGCTTTTCGTTTATACGAAGGCAAGTCCCCGAGTTCGATATTCATTTGAGACTTTATCTCGGTAGTGGCTCGGTCGAACTGATAGATGTGTTATCTTTAATAACCAAGTTCGAATAAATCTTGAGTTTTAGGATAAAGTAAACTCTTAGGTTTTTATCAAGCGACGGGTAAGACTCGAATTTATAGTAATATACCTCTTAGGGTTTTTGTTGAATCCTCGAGCTATGATCGTCTTTTTTTCGAGCTCGGAATTGTGGAACCCTTAGGCCCGAAGTGAGTGAGAACGAGGTCTCGAACTCTAATTGTATCGGCCCTTAGGAGTTTTTAAATTGTTCCTTAGGCTCTTTAGGTCGTCCCTTAGTCTCTTTTATATTGGGCCGATTCGGCCTTTAAAAATGGCTATTATTTTTCCCTTTTCGGCTAAAAGACTTAGTGAAAATGCCTTAGCTTATATTTTTTTGTATCCATTGAGTTTTTCGAGGGTCCGATAATCGAAACCCTATTTTTGTTTGTGCCTTAACGTGTTTGTGTTAAGATATTTTGATACCCCTTAAGGTTTTTTCGAAGGCCGATATTATCAAAGCCTTTTTATTTGCTTTGCCGAGGGTAGGCTTATTTAATCATTTTTTCAAAGTATTTGAAGGCCTTTTGTTTATAGCGGAAGTCAGGCGTCTCCGAGCCGTGTTGTTTTGGCCGTAGCCTTTAATATGGTCGTAGCCTTCAGGTATGTTTCTTGGACTTATTTTCCGATAACATTTCGGACTTGTTCGAAATATTAGTCCCCGAGTATCGTGACCTTGGACTATATATCGAGGGGTGACTCTTTGAGGTCTTATAATTTCGAACTTAGACAACTCGAGTGTGCAATACCTGAGTGTTCGAGGTATGCTTGTACTTGGCCCTTGAGCCATTTTTCACAAGTGTTAGTTTTGCACAATAGATCAGAAACATAAGTACATGACTCGTATAATAGAAAATTTACTTTGAAACAAGAGATGTTTGAGAAAAGAGAATGCTTCTTTGAATAATTTATACATGCGATTGTCGAGACTCGGCTAATCAATATGGACACTGTTCATTCGACCATTTGACCCATTACAAAATTCTTCCTATCGAGACCCATTGATACATAACATCCGAGGGTGATGCCCCCTAGTATTCGAGGTTGATTACAAAGAAGCCTTGGATACTGTTGAATTATCCTCAGGTAGCACATAATTGTTGCCTCGTTAAAAACCTCGCCAGAAAAACCCATTTGGCATATAACCGGTCTAAGGGAAAAAGAGTGCAACACATACTTTAGAAACTGAGGTCTCGATATCATATGTCGAATTCCTGCAAAGATTTAGATATGAATACTTATATAAATGAAAGAAAAGAGAAAGTCATAGCTTAGCAATAGTATTGCTTAAGGAGTGACATGTTCCAGTTATTCGACAATGGTTCGTCGTTCATTGTTCCGAGCTTGTAAGATCCTTTCCCGACTATGTCGAGGATTTGGTAGGGTCCTTCCCAGTTAGGACCGAGTTTTCCTTCATTAGGGTATCGAGTGTTGATGGTGACTTTTCTTAGGACTAAGTCCCCAACTTTGAAGTGACGAAGATTGGTTCTCCTGTGGTAGTACCTCCCGATTCGTTGCTTTTGTGCGGCCATTCGAACGAGTGCCACTTCTAGTCTTTCATCTAACAACTCGAGGCCGGTATTCATTGCCTCGTGGTTAGATTCCTCCGTTGCATGTCCAAACCTAGCGCTAGGCTCCCCGACTTCGACCGGTATCAAGGCTTCGGAGCCATATACTAAGGAAAACGGAGTTGCTCTGGTGCTGGACTTTGATGTTGTTTGATTTGCTCATAGAACCTCGGGAAATATTTGTCTCCACTTCCCTTTGGTTTCGTTTAGCCTTTTCTTAATGTTTTGGATGATAGTCTTGTTCGTTGATTCAGCTTGTCCATTCCTACTCGGGTGATACGGTGTCGATATTATCCTATTTATTTTGTGATCTTCGAGGAATTTCGTCACTTTGCTGCCGACGAACTGTTTGCCGTTATCACACACTATTTCTGTAGGTATCCCGAATCGGCGTGCGATGTGATCCCATATAAAATTGATCACTTCTTTTTCTCTAACTTTCTCGAAGGCCTGTGCTTCAACCCATTTAGAGAAATAGTCAGCCATAAATAATATGAACTTAGCTTTACCTGGGGCCGATGGCAGAGGACCAACGATGTCCATTCGCCATTTCATGAATGGCCATGGGGATAAGACCGAGTGAAGTTGTTCACCGAGCTAGTGGATCATCGATGCAAGCCTTTGACATTTATCGCATCTTCGAACGATCTCCTTAGAATCGGTTTCCATGCTATCCCAATAATATCCTTCTCTGGTGACCTTTCGAACTAGTGACTCGATGCCGAAGTGGTTCCCACAAATACCTTCGTAGATTTCTCGTAGAACATAGTCTGTATCTCTTGGTCCAAAGCATACCTCCAATGGACCATCGAACATCCTCTTGTACAATGTTCCATCTTTGTCTAATGTGAATCGAGCGCCTTTGGTCCGTAAGGCCCTTGATTCTTTTGGGTCCGACGGGAGCTTCCCATTCTTCAAATATTCGATGTATTTGATTCTCTAGTCCTAAGTCAGGCTCGTAGAGTTTATTTCGGCATGTCCTTCTTCGATCACAGACCTCGAGAGTTGGACGACAGTCCCCGAGCTGATCTCGTCTTCTTCGACCGATGACCCCAAATTGGCAAGTGCATCGGCCTTGGTGTTTTGCTCTTGAGGTATATGTTGTAGAGTCCATTCTTAAAACGGTGCAAGGTTACCTGCAATTTGTCTAAGTACCTTTACATCCTATCCTCTCGAACTTCGAAGGTTCTGTTTACCTTATTCACCACTAGTAGGGAATCGCGCTTAGCTTCGATTACTTCCACTCCCAAGATTTTAGCTAGCTCGATACCTGCAATCATGGACTCATACTCGGTCTCGTTGTTAGTCAATTTGGCAGTTTTAATGGATTGTCTAGTAACATTTCCCGTAGGCAGTTTCAAAATAATACCGAGCCCCGACCTTTTCCCCTTTGAGGCACCGTCTGTGAAGAGGGTCCATACCCCTGATGAAGTACCCGATTTAGGTATAAGTTCCTTTTCCACTTCGGGTATGAGAGTTGACGTAAAATCAGCCATGAAGTCTGCTAAAATTTGAGACTTAATGGCCGTTCGGGGTTGATATTCGATATCATACCCGCCAAATTCGACGGCCCATTTGGCCAATCGACCCGATAATTCGGGCTTGTGAAAAACATTTCGGAGTGGATAAGGGGTGATCACACATATGGGATGACACTGAAAATATGGCTTTAATTTTCTAGATGCGCTTATTAATGCAAGTGCCAATTTCTCTAAGTGTGGATACCTAGTTTCAACATTTCCTAAGGTCCGACTTGCGTAATAAACAGAAAACTGCGTACCTTGTTCTTCTCGAACTAATACACCACTTATCGCTACCTCAAACATTGCCAAGTATAGGTACAACTTCTCATCTGCCTTTGGAGTGTGGAGCAAAGGTGGGCTCGATAGGTATCGTTTCAATCCCTCTAACGTTTGTTGACATTCCGGGGTCCATGTAAAATCATTTTTCTTTTTGAGTAAGGAAAAGAACCAGTGGCTTCAATCTGATGACCTCGAAATGAATCGACCCAGGGCAGCTATCCGTTCGGTTAGCCTCTAAAAGGCTTTCACATTGTCCACGATAGTGATGTCCTCGATGGCCTTAATATTATCGGGGTTGATCTCGATTCCCCGATTTGACACCATGAAGCCGAGGAATTTGCTCGAGTCGACCCTGAAAGCACACTTTTCGGGGTTAAGCTTCATGTTGTACTTCCTCAAGATTTCGAATGTCTCCTGCAAATGATTTAAATGGTCCTCTGCGCGTAGGGACTTAACTAACATATCGTCAATGTAAACTTCCACTAATTCACTTATTTGTTCTTCGAACATCTTGATAACTGGGTGTTGATATGTAGCTCCCGCATTTTTTAGCCCAAAGGGCATTACATTATAACAATAGGTCCTAGACTTTGTGATAAAAGAAGTCTTTTCTTGATCCTCTGGGTCCATTTGGATTTGATTGTACCCAGAATAGGCGTCGAGAAAGGTAAGAATCTCGTGGCCGACTGTGGCATCGATCATTCGATCGATGTTAGGCAATGGAAAAGAGTCATTTGGACACGCTTTATTCAAGTCCTTATAGTCTACACACATTCTAAGTTTGTTCCCCTTTTTGGGGACTACGACTACATTGGCTAACCATTCAGGATTTTTTACCTCCCGAATGGCCCTTATATTGAGAAGTTTTGTTACCCCGTCCTTGATAAAGGCGTGCTTTGACTCGGAATGAGGCCTTCTATTTTGCTTTATCGGTCTAAACTTGGGATCCAGGCTCAGCCGATGGGTTGTTATCTTCGGTGGGATTCCTGTCATGTCTAAATGGGACCATGCAAAGCAATCCATGTTATCAATAATAAATTGAATGAGTTTTTTCCTGGGTTCGGGGGTTAACCCCGTTCCCAGGTATACCTTTTGTTCGGGTAGATACTCGATTAGTATCACCTGTTCCAGCTTTTCGACCGTTGAATTGGCTGCATCTGATTCTTCGCGAACCATGAAAGTTCGAGGAGTGAGAAAATCCTCTTTTTATTCCTCGATTACATGTTTCTCCGATTCGGTCGAGGCTGGGGGCGGTGATTGATATTTGGCCGTCTTCTTATCTTTGGTGCTCGGTTTTTCTGAGGTTGAAGGTGTTGATATCGGTGTCACCTCGTCAACTGCAAACATTTCCTTAGCGCGTGTTGTTCCCCGTAAATTGTTTTCACACCATCCGTCGTTGGTAACTTCATCATTTGGTGAAGGGTCGACGGTACTGCCCTCATGTTGTGGATCCAGGGCCTTCCGAGCAGTGCATTATACTTCATGTCGCCTTCGATGACATGGAATTTTGTGTCTTGGATAGTCCCGACCATGTTTACTGGCAGAATTATCTCCCCTTTCGTTGTTTCACTAGCCATGTTGAAGCCGTTTAGTACTCGAGATGCAGGTACAATTTGGTCTAGCAGGCTGAGCTGCTCTACGACCCTCAATCTGATTATGTTTGCTGAGCTACCTGGATCCACTAGAACACGTTTAACTTGAATTTTATTTAACAAAATAGAAATTACCAGGGCGTCGTTGTGCGGCTGAGAGATTCCTTCTGCTTCTTCATCATTGAAAGATAAAGTGCCTTCGGGAACATAGCCTCGAGTCCATTTTTCTCTGGTGATCGACACCTTGGTGCGTTTGAATATAGGCCCTTGTGGGATGTCGACCCCGCCGACGATCATGTGAATAACATATTGACGCTCTTCTTGCTCGTTCTATCTGTTGGCGTCTCTTTCCCTGAAGTGATTTTTGCTCGATCACTGAGGAACTCTCGAAGGTGGCCCTCGTTGAATAATCGAGATACCTCCTCTCTCAACTGTCTGCAGTCTTTGGTCCTTTGGCCATGCGTGCCATGATACTTACACATTAACTTTTGATTTCTTTGAGAAGGATCGGTCTGTATAGGCCTGAGCCACCTGGTGTTTTTGATCCTTTCGATAGTCGATACAATCCCCGATGCATCGACACTGAAATTGTACTCCGATAATCGAGGCACTTCTGTGGGATATGCATATTTTTTGAAGCCAGTTTTACTCATTAGTCCCCCAGAATTTTTCCCTCAGTCTCCCCTTCGATCGTTCCGGGCAGAGTTGCGTCCCGGACCGTTATTCCTTCGATCTGAAACATACGTCTGATACCGATCTTTATTCGGCCTTGATTCTCTATCAACATCTCTATGGTTTTTACCTGTCGACCGGTATTGATGTACTGAACCTGAAGGGGCTACCAATTGGTCGTCCTCGACCCTGATCTTCGACTGATATCGGTTGTGAACATCTGCCCAAGTCATAGTCGGGTACTCGATCAAGTTCTGTTTCAACTGTGATGCGACCAAACTCCGCTCGTTTAATCCTTGGGTGAAATCTTGAACAACCCAATCATCAGTGACTGGTGGTAATTCCATGTGTTCCATTTGGAATCGAGACACCAACTCCCTTAGCATCTCGTTATCCCTCTGCTTTACCTTGAAGAGGTTCGATTTTATTGTTGCAGCCTTTATGGCCCCAGCATGTGCCTTTACAAACGAATCCGCCAACATGGTGAACGAATCGATAGATTTAGGCGGCAAGTTGTGATACCAAATCATAACTCCCTTCGACAGGGCCTCCCCGAATTTCTTTAGCAGTACACTCGGAGGGAATGGTTTTTGAACAAACTTCTTGGAGTCCATTCCCTTTAAGATCGGTGGTGCCCCCGGTATCTGGTCAACTCGAAAGTTATAAGTTTCCACCTTCTTGTCGTTGGCCTCGATTTTCTTTTCTCCTAAATTCTATTCTCTTAGTAAGCTCCTCGAGCATCCTCATTATAGCAGGATCGGTTGTCGAAGTGTTATCACCCGATCTTTCAGGCACTGGCTCGGCACGGCGAGTAACCTCTTGTTCGGCCCCATTTGGTGCCCTTTGCTTATTTTGCAACTGAGCAATGTCGTTTTGTTGGGCTTGCAGCATTTCAAATATTACCTGGAGACTGACTCCTTCGTATCCCCTGCTCTGTGTCTTCGACCGTCAGTTTGACCCTCTTTGCGCACACTTCCCTCAGAGTCTGCGCCTAAATCCGCATTCAAGGCAACATGAGAACTTACATCAACCGGGTTGACGGTCGGTGCTCCTCCGAGGTCAGCCTGTGGCACCCTGATTCCTGGGGCAATAACATTCTCGTTTTCTTCCTGGAGTCCGATGCCGTTGTCACCTTGTGCAACTGTGTTTCGTGAGTTTGACATGATTTAACCTGAAAACAAAATTCTTGACAAGAAACAAGTGTAAAATGGTGTGTTATACCAGAATTAGCACTGAACAATCACTATTATCCTTAGCCCCACGGTGGGCGCCAAACTGTTTACCTCGCAATACGAGTAACAATTAAACTTGTAATGTGGTTATAAGGATACGTGATCTGATTCAATGACAATTTGATAAATGACTAAATACATAAATCAATTAAATGAATTAAATGGATCAAACCAGTTTCGTTTGCAAGTTATCGACCTCGGTTTGGAACATGCCCGAGATCAAGCGTTAAGAACAACAAGAACAATAAGAACAATAGAGAATTGTAAGCAAGTAAAAGAGCAGAGTATTATTATTTCTTAGTATTCTTGTATGTGATTCGTATGATGGTTACAAATGAACAGGGTTCCTCTTTATATAGTAGAGGAATCCTAAACAAGGTATAACTCTAATTTCGGAAACAAAATACATGATTGATTCCAATAACTGTTAAGGGTTCTGTCAATCCTAAGATTCCCGCCGAGATTTGTGGTCGATTACGGATATCTCATTATTCCGTTACTCGATGTCGATCTTGCCCGGTCTCGATCCTTTAGTCTTCGTGCTCTTCGAGCTCGAGATTGCTTCGGTATGGACTTAATCTCGAGGCAGACCCTCGAGCCTATAAAATCGGATGTAGTCGATTTTAACCGTATTCAACTAATCCAACAAGTAAAGTTTAGTGATCATGTGAAATCCCAATAAGCAATTACCAAGTCAGCAAAATATTAATTCATGAATAAAAACGCTAAATACACAATAGCGCTGGTAACTCCTGATAGTGTTCCTATCTTTAGTTGCATAATGTGCTAAAGTCCTGCGATTATAGAGGGGACCTAGCTAGAAATTTTATTTTGCTAGTTGTAGTTGTAAATGTTGGATATGATATTTGTATGACGTGACAGTGTCTATTTGATAATTTTATTTGTGGTAGTTTAGTGGTATAATATCAAAATCGGGTGAATGAATTTTCTTCAACTTCCATTTTACGTGGGATATAAGGATAGTCAATGTATGTTTTAATTACTAAAGTTAACTAAATACATTGTTGGGTACACTCTTAAGTTAATGACTATTAGAGAAATTAACTTGGGCAATTTATTGGTCCAACTATACTTACTTTGCTAACAGAGAAGTCTAATTGCATGTGTGCCCAAGAAATAGAAGCAATTCAAGATTTAGACTTTTTGGGTTCAACATTTAAGGTTTTTATCATTAAGTTCATTATTTTTTCTAATATTATTGACTTTTATTTACTATTCATAGCAGTTATTTTGGTAAAGTTTTAAATACAAATTTATGCTCCGCATTAAAAAAAAAAAGTTGAGTTCACATGAATCCAATATGTAAATTAGATCCGCCCCGGCCAAGAAACACCCTTTGGGGCATATTATTTTATTGGAGAGGGAAATAGAGAGTACAATATTCCCATATAGAAAGGCTTTGTTAAATGTCAAAAGTGACTTTATGTCTTAATTCAAAGGTATGGGAAGGGGAGACAGAAAGCTGTGGCTCTCAGCCAAGAAAAGGCCCATGTAGCTATCATTTTCTTGAAGTGCACCAAACATTGCCTTAGGTATATTTGGACCAATAGATATAGGAATTAAATTAGGATATGATAGCCATTGTCCCCTCCATTTCGGAAAGAGTAGGGTAATGTTGCTATTGCCCTCTTCGCCATGCAACAGTATGTTTTGACATATGATCAACTTGCTAGTATTAATATAATCTCCGTCCATATTTTATTTATATGATTAAATGAATGTATAAATTAAAGTATGTTTGAAGAAAACATCATGTTGTCATGTCAAAGTTTAAAATGCAATTAAATGGACTAGTTCAGGAATTTTGGGACGTCCAGAAATTACTTTTTTGATTCTCTTTCTTTAAATTTACAGTCCTCCGTTTCATTTCCTTCAAAAAAAGTCCTTTTCTCATCATTAAAATAATCGAAGATATCAGCATCCAATATGATCAGGTTAGCCATGATAGTTTACCTAAAATTATGAGAATATTTTTGAGTTTTGACCCGCATTGATCAAGACAACCTTTGGAACATTAATTTCAATCGCTTGTTGGCTTTATGTTGGGTGGGATGGGGAGAATAGCAATAAAAGCAATTAAGCTTTATTTGTTGGCTATTGAAGGTTCTTTGATCTCTTCTTCTATAGGCATTTGTTTGAAATAAAGATGCGGAAAAGATCACCATCCGTTATTGATGGTTGTAGTACGACTTGCTAGTTGGCTGAAGAGATATTGGTGGTCCTTTTGAGTAAATGATTTCCTTCTATCACTGTCTACTGGGGAGCTTATAACTAGTTCAGCTCGTACAAGTTACAGAGATGTTAAGAAAATGAACTTTGAACCTCGCATATTCTTAAAAGTGTGAGAATTGCTCAAAACCATAAAATAAAATAAAAAATTAACTAACTCCTTGTGATGATCCAAAAGGTCATTTTATGAACTTAGACTCCATTCTAGGTTTATTAGCCATAAAAAACTAATTTAAAATATTTCGATTTGCGTGCGCAGTCCGGGTGTGAAACCGAAAAGCTTTTATGTGAAAATATGAGAAATAGTAATTTATAGAGTTAAAAATTTGATTACAGTTGACTTTGGTCAACATTTCTAGCAAACGGACCCCAGATCTGTGTTTCGATGATCCCGGGAGGTCCGCAGTAAAATATGGGATCTGGGTGTATGCCCGAAATTGAATTCCGAGGTCCCAAGCCTTAGAAATTAATTTTTGAAAGAAATTGTTCTGTTAAATTATAAATGAAAAAAAGAAAAAAAGTAATGTTTGAAACCATTGGTATCAGGCCCGTATTTTAGTTCCGAAGCCCGGTACAGATTTGTTATAGTATTTAAATGCTAACTGTGAAATTTGGTGAAAATCGGAGTTTATTTGACGTGATTTGGACGTCCGGTAGAGAAATAATGAACTTTAAGTGTTTTTGAGAAGAATGAGGAGTTTTGAGGTTTAATTCGAAGTTTTACATGTTATTTTCATGATTTGATCGCACGAGCAAGTCCGTATGATGTTTTTAGACTTGCGTGCATGTTTGGTTTAGAGCTCCGAAGGCTCGGGTGAGTTTCAGATATGCCACGAGATGTTTTAAACTCATAAAATGCTGATGTAATTGTTGTTATCTGGTGCGCCACTATTTGTGCATTGCGTTCGCATTACCCCAGTCGCGAACGCGTAGAGTAAATAGCTAGGGGTCATTTTTTTTTCTATACGAACTCGGTTGGGCCTCGCGAACACATAGAGATAACTGGGCCTGGAGGAGGGGGCTGGTCTTGCACTATGCAAATGCGGACGCTAGCCCGCGAACGCGAAGGCCCCAGCTGGCAAAGCTACGCGAACGCAGCCCTTTGGTCGCGAACACGATGGTCAACAAGGCCTGAACCTGTGCGAACGCAGACAGGCCCACAGGAACACGATGAAGACCTGCCCAACTATATTTAAACACTTTAAAACACGGACATAACCCCTTTCTTTCACCATTTTTCGAACTACCCAGCCCTAAGGACAATTTTCTTCACCAAAGTTCATCCCCAAGTTGTTGGTAATCAATTCTAAACTTTACTCTTTCAATTACCCAATGTTTTTCATCACATTTAAATCAAAAATCAAGAGTTTTCATGGTAAAAATTGAAGGTTTGGGTAGAATTAAGGAATTTTTTAAAAATAGAATCTTTACCCTGAATTGAGGTCGGATTTCGAAACTAATTGTACATTCGGCCTCGTGGGTGAATGGGTAAATGTAATTTGGTCCAAACCCCGAGTTTGGACCAAGCGGGCCCGAGGTCGGGTTTTAACTTTTTTTTTAGAAAACTTAGGAAATTTTTTAATTTTCAGTAAAGTTAGTTCCTTTAGTATTAATTAATGATATTAAGTTAATTATGGTTAGATTCGAGTGTATTGGAGGTGAATTCAAAAGGAAAAGTTATAATTGAGCTGTGAGTGGCCTGCGAATTTGAGGTAAGTGCTTGGTTTAACTTTGACTTGACGGAATAGGAATCCCCAACTAAATTGCTATGTGAAATTGCATGTGTGTGGTGTATAGGTGAGGTGACGAGTATATATGCAATACCAAATTGTCTGCTTACATGATCCCTTCCCCGTTTCCTATTTAATTGCTTCATGTTTTAATTGTTTCATGTTCATTGTTATTTCTATGATTACGTGGCTTGTTAATTTGTTGTTAAGTCTTGTTGCAATTATTTTTGAAAAAGTATTAGTTGTTTTCTTGGTTTCATAGTGGTACATAAAGATTGAGGGGGTTGACATTGTTTTACGAGATATATATTCCTGTTGGTTCCATTTTGAGATAATATTGGTGAAGTTTATGAGAAGTACAGTATTCTGCTTACGACTGTTGTTATAAACAATAGTGATAAGGGTGGACATGTGAGATAAAAGATAGTGATAAGGGTGGACATGTGAAATAAAAGATAGTTATAAGGGAGGACACATGGGATCGGGTTGCACGCCGCAACAAGAAAGTGATAAAGGAGAACATTTATGTTTTTACTGATTTTAAACACAAAGATTTAGAAAATTTACTGTTTTACTCTATTGTTTCTCATATTATGCACATACGGTTATTTTAAAGTGAAGTTTGGAAATTTGGAAATTTGCGTAAGATCTTGGTTACAGCTGAGGCCTGGAATAGGCGACTGAGTTATTTTATTTATTGTTGCAGTTTATCCTTTTTTTTTTGTGTAGAGTTGTTTTTCTTGCTTTATTATATATATTGTTACAGGTTAAGTTATAACCTGCCTTAGCCTCGTCACTACTTCGTCGAGGTTAGGTTCGGCACTTACTCAGTACATGGGGTCGGTTGTACTGATACTACACTCTGCACTCTTTTGTGCAGATCCAGGTACCGGTCAGCGTTAGAGATTTAGTAGCGGCCATTCTTCATTCGGAGACACGAGGTATATCTGTCGGCGTTCGTAGATCGTTGGAGTCTTTTCTTAGTTCATAGAGACTGTTTTATATTTTCTCAAACAACTATATTATTCTTTCAGCCCATTATTTGTAGTAATCTTAGAAGTTCGTGAATTGTGACACCAGACATTGGGGTAGTCTTATGGTTACTTATTTAGTTAGAGGTTCGGCTTAATTATTCATTTATTATTTATTTCGTGAATTTATGCAATGAAAGTAATAAAATTTAGTTTATTATAATTGTTTTATTATGGTTTAATAGACTTTAATGGAAATCAATAAAATAAACTCTAAACATTGGCTTGCCTAGCAAGTATGGTGTTAGGTGTCATCACGATCCCTAAGGTTGGGAATTTGGGTCGTGACACTCCTTCAAGTAGTGTATGTCACTTAACATCCGCAGCACGCCTATTTCTGGACATTTCGAGCTTGAATAATATTTTTGGATATATTGGTTTAGATTTATAAATTACTGTATCTTTACATGGTCTTTGACAATTTTTATGTTATGAGCTATTTTTTGAGATCAGTTTGATCCTAAGGTTCATTTATAACATGGTAACGAGCCAGCTCCATACAATTCTCGGTTTATCGAATGTCGGATTGTTCATGCTCTAAAAGTCTAGTACAAGACATATAAAGGTGTTAATATAAGTGTCCCAAGGATTGAGTGAATGAGTCATATTCGTTTATATTCTTCGGTGACCTCATCTCATTAGGTTAGCTTTTGGAATTGAGTTAGACCATTATTCATTTTAGGCCACTTGAGGGGGCAAGGAGGGGGGGATTTTCCTCTTCAATTACCAGCGTTACACATTGGTTCCAACCGGCACTAACAGTAATAAGTAATCTGCTAACTTTCTCATTGGTTCAAAAGGTACAAACAAAAAGTTGTTACCATATATGCACTCCAATAATCTTTGACACTATTAGGTCATTAACAAAATAAGGTTATCCTTCATGAAAAGTAAGAATTATAATCTTGAAAATAACATAAATTATCGATTGCCACGGATAAAGGTAGCCTAATATATAGAAGGGAAAACTATATATGTGTAGTGGGGCTTAATTTTGTGTCTTAATGCAAAATTGTGCACTTGCTTGTGACGCTTCCGAGCTTCCGCAAATGATGAATTCCACATGGTGTGTAGCTAAATTACGCGCTTTCCATCTTTGGTTAATAACATTGATACACACATGTTAATTTTGAAACATCGAATATACTCACGACGACCAATAATGTTGGGCTGCTTTTCTCTATGGTTTGTGTTGGAGTTGTTTCCAGCTTCACGGGAAGATTAGGTGCATTATTTATTGTTGAAGGACCACTCCCCTATTTGCCCTACCTTTTCTCTTTTTTTGGCATCTTTTGTACACGAAAATATCCTACAAATATCAACTTTTGGTTCCTCCAATACATTTCTTTACTTTTCTACAACTCTTAATGCATTATTTTAGTCAGTTGTCCAAATGTGAACCGAAAAAAATGTGGGGAAAATATAGCAAGGTGACCCTGATTTTGGGGAATTTGGTGATACGTGTACTTTGGTGTTCATTATTTTTGACATGGATTTTTCAGTACTATTTTGCTCTTTCAAACCTGATTTGAAACGTTTTTCTTGAGTTAAGGGTCTATGGAAAATAACCTCTTTACTTCACAAGGTAGAGGTAAAATCTGCGTATGTACGCACTACTCTCCCCGAACCTTATACTTGTGAAAAGGGTCTATGGGAAAGAGTATGTTGTTGTTATTATATTGTTGGTGGACTGTGGTGTTGTTGGAGCAATGACTTTTGTAAGGCAATTAAGAGCCCGTTTGGACATAGAACTTTTTTTTCTTCCTTTTCCTCAAAAAGTTTTTATTTTTTTCGAAATCAGCGTTTGTTCATAAAATTTCAAAAATTTGAAAAGCTTCAAAAAACTGTTTTTCAAAATTTTCACTCACAAAACTTCAAAAACAACCCAAACTAAAATTTATGTTCAAACACAACTCTAAATTTTAAATAACATTTTCACCATTTTTTGAAACATTACAATTCGTATGTCCAAACGCCTACTAAGTAGTGGAGAAAAGAGTAGTGCCGATTCTGAATGTACTAGGTTAGCTTTTATCTCCTCAAAATCTATATACTCAAGAAGTCAAGATTCCGCGGATGTTTGCTTGGACGGCTCGGAGACCAAACCCATTCCTCCGTCTTTTTGCTATCAAATAGTTTATTCATATTCAACGGACGATAAGGGATTATGTTTCAAGTTTCAACCTAACCTACGGGTGGCAATTTTCTGGGTCGGGTCGGATATGAATAGGTAGAAAACGGATAATTTAAAACACGAATAAACTATTCGACCTGACACGTATTTGGGATGGATAAAAATACGGGTTATCCGACGAATAATATGAAATTCGTATTATCTATGGCTTCTTGAACAATCACTTTTGGGAGAATTCATAGTATCTCAAGCTTGAGGAACCTCCAATTTGAGGCTTTACAAATGTAAAAGTTAAACACATTAGTTATCCATTTGTTAGCCATTCGATCTCTTTTTAAATAGTTCATTATCCAACCCATATTATAATGGATAATATGGTTTTTATCCATATTCGATCTCTTTTTAAATAGTTCATTATCCAACCCATATTATAATGGATAATATGAATGGATAACTGTTTTCTTTTAACCATTCCGCCACCTTTATAATTCAACCTATCAATTTTAGGGAGTGCTTCTTTCAGTTTGCACTTCTTTTATGGGGCTTTTCTGTTGTAGGTGAAAAAATAGGAAGTGTATATTTCACTATTCACAAAGTGCAACAAATAAAATAACAGAGATCATTCCGAATGCAAATTTATAACTAATTAACAATACCTTTTTGATTTTGTTTTCGTTCCATACTGCCATATATTTTCTAGTTATTTATATGAGACAAGGATGAATGATTAATGTTTACCCTTAAAATCTGATAATAATCAAACTTATAAGTAATTTTAAATATATGTGATTTCACCAAGCACAAATTGATAAATATAATGATCAATGCTGGAAATTGACAGTAAAATAAAACAAACCAGTATAAAATGCAACTTGACCCTCGCGCTAGATCGCCCTTGAACCGGCTGAGAATATAGTTAAAAAATATGAGCTGAACTAAAGAACAAGAGTGTTTAAGAGAAAAAGAATATTGTATTGCTTTGATATGCGAGCGTTAGATGATATTACAAATGATTAGAACCCCCTTTATATAGTAGAGAAATTCTACTTATGGTACAATTCTAACTACAGAAGAAAATCTCATGATTAGCTAAATAACCATTCTTGATTTGATCCGTTCGAGATTTCCGCCACGATCCTCGACCTGTCACGAATATTTCGGCTTTCCGTTAGTATGCTATCTTCGTTCTTGCTCGATGTCTATCTTGTTTGGTCTCGATCATTAGTGGTCTCGATCTCGATAGGTACTTCGAATCCCGAGCTCGGTACTTCACCTTCATGTCTATGTCTGATATAACACGGGGCTGATCCTCGGCCCACCATCCTGGTCTCGGTTAATCAACAAAATCGGGTGAGCCCCATTTTAATCGTGTATAGATAGTCCCCTAATTTTTTGGAGTGTAATGACAAGAAACGAATTGAGTCTTCGATCTTTAACCCGATTTGTCATGACGTCATCACCGTGGCATAAGCGACAGAGGTGACCGGAATGTCCCGTCGGTACAGTTCCCTGGGTATTTATTGTGTGTCAGTTGACGGTCGGCCACTACCACCTTTGAACCGTCGCCGTGAAACCCATAAATAAGTCTTTTTTTCATTCTTTCAAACTTTACATTCAATCTCTTATGCTCTAATCTTCAAAGCTCTCTGCATCCTTCAAGTTTTTTATCTTCAAATCTTTAAGTTCCATTGTTGATACTCTTCTAGAACGCCAAATATTATCATCTCCATTCTTCTTTACCCTCAAAACTTAGTGGCGAAAACGTCTAAAAAATTTCCAAAAAAAGAAATCACCTCCTCATCTTGGCCGGCCGGCGAAAAAACAGACAGAGCCACGCCCTGAGGAGCTTATTCCCGGGGATGCGTTATTAGTTCTGACGTTCAAGGTCGAGAAAACCTCATCGGTCCCTGGTCGATGCGAGCCAGTATCGAGATACATATGCTCGATTTATGAGAATTTCCTCAAATAAGTGAAGAAAGACTGTAACTGGGAAAACAAAGAAGTAGTGATACCGGCCCCTGAAGAAGACATCACTACCCACGTGGAAAGGTTCTTGAGTGTTTACACTTACCCTTTCACGCTGGTACCCCTCGATCCATTCATCGTGGACTTCTGCAGAAAATACCAAGTAACCCTCGGACAAATCCACCCCTTTTTCTAGAGGATTGTAATACCCGATTCTTTGTGAGCAAAATTGACGGGCTCCCTTTGTAACGACCCGGTCTGTCGTTACGTAAAAACCTGCATTATAATTGTTGTTATTGACTTTTTATAGATTGGTTATACTGTATTTGATGTATTAGAGTTGATAGGCTTGCAATCGAATGGTTGTAGTGAGAGTTCACTCAATTAGCCTTTAAAAATAGCCTTAAAATGGAAAAAGTCAACTAAGAGTTGACTTATTGGTAAACAACCTCGGAATGCTGATTTTATGGTTTGAATAGCTTCGTTAGGTAATTTGGGTCTTAGGAGTGTGTCAAGAATATTTTTGTGATGTCCGGTGTAGAATTAGGCTTGAATTGGCGAAAGTTAGTTTTTGGTGATTTCCGGTCGGCAGTGGAAAATAGGCTATCCGGGTCGGAATGGAATTCCGATAGTTGGAACAGGTTCGTAATGTTATTTTGGACTTGTCTGCAAAATTCCACGCCAATCGTAGTTGATTTGGATAATTTCGGCATCATTGATGGATTTTAGGAATATCAAAGTTCTTAGGCTTGAATCCGATGTGAATTTTGTGTTTTGATGGTAGTTTTGGTATTTTGAAGTGCAACTAAGTTTGAATAATCATATGTGATGCGTTGGTATGTTCGTTTGAGGTCCCGAGGGGCTCGGGATTGATTTCGGATGGTTAACGGGAATTTTGGAAGTTGGAAATTGCAGCAAAAAGCTGCTGGTGTGAAATCACAGAGATTTCCGCACCTGCGGATGTTTGATCGCAGGAGCGGGCAGGGGGTCGCAGGTGCGGAAGGTTCGCAGGTGCGGTCAAAGGACCGCAGGTGCGGTCGCGCAGGTGCGGAAATACCTGGGCAGTTAAATAATTAAACCCTTCCGCGACTTAAACCTTATTTTTCACCATTGTTGTACGGAAAAGAGCTCTTGGGGACGATTTTGAAGAGGGAAATTCTTGTTCTTCATAGAGGTAAGTGTTCTAGTCATTAAAACTCGATTATGGGTGATTATAGAGCATAAAACCAGTGTAAATTCATGGAAAATCAGTAGAAAAATTGGGTTTTAGGGCTTGAGATTACGAGACCTTAAAGGGTCGATTTGAGGGGTCAAACGGACTCCGATTTTGATGTTCTTTGTATGTACGGACTCGTGAGAGGACGGAGAACACTTTTGTATAAAAATTTCTGAGTTTCAGAACGCGGGCCCGGGGATCCGGTTTCGGATTTTTGAGTTAAATTCGATATTTTTCAATTGGAATTCATTCCTTAAGCACATATTGATGATAAAAATCTAAACTTCGTATATTTGGAGCCTTCGGAGGTTGATTCGAGAGGCAAGCACATTGCGGAATAATTCCGGGCTAGTTTTGAGGTAAGTAATGTCTTGAAATCCTATCCTGAGGGTATGAAACCCCGGACTATGCACCCTTCACGGGTTTTGAAAATTCAAAGGTGGAAACTTTGGATATATACTCCCTACTTGGGAAACTATTGAGTTGCGAAACCGATTTCTAAGCTTATGCTTAATTATTAATTATATGTTATGATATGTTTTGGGATGTAAGCCATGTTTCGGGCCTAGTGCCGACTTGTTTACCCTTTGAGGGATGTGTTTACTATATTTTCCTCACTTGATATGTTATGATTTTACACTCAGTCTTTTTCTGATAAATTGTTTTGACACTCAGAGTACTCTGATACTATTTACTAAAAAATGAAACACTGTTTTGGGTCGAGAACCCCGTATGTTTATGGCCTAAGGGCAAATTGAGAGTGTCTGACTGAGTGAGGCTTCAAGCCTATATTGTGAGGAGGCTTCCAGGCCTTATGAGAGAGGTGAGGAGGCTTCCATGCCTTATGAGAGAGGTGAGGAAGCTTCCAGGCCTTATGAGAGAGGTGAGGAAGCTTCCAGGCCTTATGAGAGAGGTGAGGAGGCTTCCAGGACTTATGAGTGATGTGAGGAGGCTTCCAGGCCTTATGAGAGAGGTGAGAAGGCTTCCAGGACTTATGTTATTATTGCGCTCGGGCTGTAGGAGCCCCTCCAGAGTCTGTAACACACCCCTAGTGAGCGCCGGTACCGATTGAGTGATGATGATTGCCTGCGGGGCCGATACTGAGTGATGTTTTATACTGAGTGATTGAGGGAATGCCTGAGGGCATCTTTTCCGAGAAATGATTTTGGCCTGAGGGGCAGTTTCATGATGATTTTACTGAGTTTTTGAACTATGATTGACTTCGTTTTCAAATTGAGTTTTACTGAGGATTTCACTGAGATATATCGATATTTACTTATTCTCAAAGGTTTTCTGGAAACTGATTTCGAACTTATGAAATTGCTGAATACTACTTGGTGACTTGATGTTTCACTGGTTGTTGTGAAATGGTGTATCTGTTTGTGTGCTTTATACTTCTCAGACTGTGATTTATTTTCATTACTACTGAGTTGGCGTACTCATAAAGACTCCATGTGCCTCTGTGCACAGATTCAGGTGACGGTCTGAAGCGGTAGCAGTTTTTGCTTATTCGTTAGCGGATTTCACGGGATTTCGAGGTAGCTGTCCAGTATCCACAGCTTCTCCACTTCCCTTCCTTATTATGTTTTTAGCAATTGATTTAGAGACATATATTAAAATATTTTTAGCAGAGTTAGGCTTATTCATTCTTAGATGCTCATGACTATTGACTCCAGTTCTGGGAGGTTGTTTAGAGTTGTTTAGTTCATGGTTGGGGGCGTTAGACTTATATAATCTATTTCTTTATTATGACTGTTGTTTATTGTTATATCGTGAACTATTATAATCGAACAAATGCGTAGTAAATTTGTGGTTGGCTAGCCTAGTTCCACGATAGGCGCCATCACGGCCTGTTAGGATTTGGGGTCGTGACAAGTTGGTATTAGAGCTCTAGGTTGCATAGGACTTAACGGTCATGAGCAGGTTTAGTAGAGTCTTGCGGATCGGTACGGAGATGTTTGTACTTATCTTCGAGAGGCTGCGGAACTTTTAGGAAACATCTCTATTTTCTTGAACTTCATCGTGCCATTTATTGATTCGAGAAATCTAAACTTACATTGTTTCATTCTCTCTTAGATGGTGAGGACACGCAATACCGATCAGGGTGACCAGACACCAGCCAAACCCACAAGGGGTCGAGGCCGTGGTAGAGGTAGGGGACCAGCTCAGGCAGCAGCCGGGGTGGTACCAAAGGATCCCCCTATCGTTCAGGATCAGGTTGCCGCCGATGGTGCTCCAGCGGGACAGGCTCAGGCACCGGCAGTGCCTATTATTATTCCGGGTCTTCAGGATACCCTGGCTCAGATATTGATGGCGTGTTCCAGTTTGGCTCAGGCAGTTGCTATGCCTACTACTTCCACTACAGCTCAGGCCGGGGAAGGCAATCAGACTCCAGCTGCCCGGACACCTTAGCAGGTTGTACGGGGTATTCAGGCACCAGGAGCAGCCCCAGTTCAGTCAGTTGCTCCAGCTCAGAATTTTGTGGTCGCCGCTATGCCTGAGGATGAGTAGCGCAGGTTGGAGAGGTTCAACAAACTTAAGCCTCCGACCTTCAGTGGCACAAAGGGTGAGGACGCCCAAGGTTTTCTTGATAAATGTTAGAGGATGCTTCGTACTGCGGGTATTTTGGAGACCAGCGGAGTTTCATTTGCTACTTATCAGTTTGCTGGTGCCGCATTTACTTGGTGGGAATCATTCGAGAGGCGTAGGCCGGTTGATTCAGCACCTCTCACCTGGTAGAAATTCTCCACGATCTTTTTGGAGAAATATGTTCCTCAGTCCCACAGAGAGGAGCAGCGCAAGGAGTTTGAGCAGCTGCACCAGGGAGAATTATCAGTCACCCAGTACGAGATGAGGTTTTCTGAGTTAGCCAGACATGCGTCTAAGATTGTCCCTACTGACAGGGAGAGGATTATGAGGTTTGTAGATGGTCTCTCGTATCAGCTTCGAATTTTGATGACCAGAGATAGGGTGTCTGGAGTCACATTTGAGTAGGTTGTTGATATTGCTCGGGATATTGAGTCGGTTCGTAGGCAGGATCGTGAGGAATGAGAGGTCAAGAGGCCTCGGGGATCAGGTAATTTTAGTGGTGCCTCTCCCAAAGGGCAATTTCAGCCTAACAGAGGTCGTTCATTTAGACCTCCACAGTCAGTTCGCCCAGCGTACAGTGGTGTATCATCGGGGCAGGGTCCTCGCAATGCTCATCAGGGACGTTCATCTTTTAGTGCCCTTCCAGCTCATAGCTCCGCCCGAGCATCATCTTATCAGAGCTTTTCTATGCATGGTTCGTCTGGTGGTTATCAGAGGGGTGGAGGTTCTCATTCATTTTCCCCAGCTATAGGTAATTGTTACGAGTGTGGAGAGCTAGGACATGGGTGGAGAAAATGTCCCCGTCATTTTGGTAGTTCATCCCAGCAGAGGGTTCATCCCTCGGCTTCAGCCCCAGTCATATCACCACCTACCCATGCAGCCAGGGGTGGTGGTCAGGCAGCTAGAAGTCGTCCTAGAGGGGGAGGTCGAGCAGGTGGAGGCCAACCACGTATTTATGCACTTCCGGCTAGGCCTGATGCTATGGCTTCAGATGCGGTGATTACAGGTACTATTTCAGTTTGTCACACCGATGCTTTGGCTTTATTTGACCCTTGTTCCACGTACTCTTATCTCTCATCCTATTTTTCTCATTTTCTGAATATGCCCCGTGAGTCTCTAGTTACTTCTGTTCATGTTTCGACTCCGGTGGGTGATACTATTGTTGTGGACCATGTGTATCGGTTGTGTCTTATATCTATTAGGGGTCTGGAGACCCGAGTGTACTTGATGTTACTCAGTATGGTCGATTTTGATGTAATTCTGGGCATGGATTGGTTATCCCCATGTCATGCTATTCTTGATTGTCACGCTAAGACCGTTACCTTAGCTATGCCCGGAGTTCCGAGAGTTGAGTGGAGGGGGTCTATAGAGCATGTGCCTAGCAGAGTGATTTCTTATTTAAAGGCCCAACGTATGGTTGAGAAAGGGTGTGAATCTTATCTTGCGTTTGTGAGGGAAGTTAGTAATGAGACTCCATATGTTGATTATGTTCCTGTAGTTTGTGACTTTCCGGATGTATTTCCTGCAGACCTTCCAGGCATGCCACCTGACAGGGATATTGATTTTGGTATTGACTTGGTGCCAGATACTCATCATATCTCTATTCAACCTTACCGCATGGCACCAACGGAGTTGAAAGAACTGAAAGTGCAGCTTCAGGAACTCTTAGATAAAGGGTTCATTCGTCCTAGTGGATCGCCTTGGGGTGCGCCGGTGTTGTTTGTGAAAAAGAAGGATGGTTCGATGCGCATGTGTATTGACTATAGACAGTTGAATAAGGTTACAGTGAAGAATCGTTATCCGTTGCCTCGTATTGATGACTTATTTGATCAGCTTCAGGGAGCTAAGGTATTCTCCAAGATTGACTTGAGGTCGGGGTATCTTCAGTTGAAAATTCGGGATTCTGATATTCTGAAGACGGCTTTCAGGACCAGATACGATCATTATGAATTTCTGGTTTTGTCATTTGGGCTGACCAATGCCCAGCAGCGTTCATGCAATTGATGAACAACGTATTTTAGCCATACCTTGATACTTTCGTTATCGTGTTCATTGATGACATTCTGGTTTATTCTCGTAGCCAGGAAGATCATGCTTAGCACTTGAGAATTGTGTTGCAGAGGTTGAGGGAGGAGAGGCTTTATGCAAAATTCTCCAAGTGTGAGTTTTGGCTTGGTTCGGTAGCTTTCCTGGGGCACGTGGTGTCTATTGAGGGTATTCAGGTTGATCCGAAGAAGATTGAGGTGGTGCAGAGAGTTGGCCTAGNTCAGCTACAGAGATTCGGAGTTTCCTTGGTCTGGCGGGTTACTACCGTCGCTTCGTGGAAGGATTTTCTTCTATTGCTTCACCTCTGACCAAATTGACACAGAAGGGTGTTCTATTCAGGTGGTCCAATGAGTGTGAGGAGAGCTTTCAGAAGCTCAATTCAGCATTGACCACAGCTCCGGTATTAGTGTTGCCTACTGGTTCGGGTTCTTATACGGTTTATTGTGATGCTTCTAGAGTTGGATTGGGAGCGGTGTTGATGCAGGACGGTAGGGTGATTGTCTACGCGTCGAGACAATTGAAGGTGCACGAGAAGAATTATCCAGTGCACGATCTTAAGTTAGCTGCTATTGTTCATGCCTAAAAGATTTGGCGGCATTATTTGTATGGGGTATAGTGTGAGATTTACACCGATAATCGTAGCTTGCAATATTTGTTGAGGCAGAAGGACTTGAATTTGCGACAGAGGAGATGGTTGGAGCTTCTCAAGGACTATGACTTAACTATTTTGTATCATCCGGGGAAGGCTAAAGTGGTGGCCGATGCATTGAGTCGCAGAGCCGAGAGTTTGGGGAGTCTAGCTTACCTTGGAGTAGCAGACCGACCTATAGCCCTTGATGTTCAAGATTTAACAGGTCAGTTAGTGAGATTGGATTTGTCAGACCCTTCACGGGTGGTAGCTAGCATGGCTTCTCGGTCTTCTTTATTTGATCAGATTAAGGCAAGACAGTATGATGACCGACACTTGTTAGTTCTTCAGGATAAAGTTCGTCGGGGTGATGCCAGAGATGTGACTATTGGTGATGATGGAGTTATGAGGATGCAGGGCCGTATTTGCGTGCCCAATATAGAGGGTATTCAGGAGTTAATATTAGCAAAGGCTCACAGCTCGCGGTATTCTATTCACCCAGGTGCCGCGAAGATGTATCAGGATCTGAGACTGCAGTATTGGTGGAGGAGGATGAAGAGAGATATTGTTGAGTATGTAGCACGGTGTCTCAACTGCCTGCAGGTCAAGTATGAGCACCAGAGACCAGGTGGTTTGATTCAGAGGTTAGATATTCCAGAGTGGAAATGGGAGAGGATTACCATGAATTTTGTAGTTGGGCTTCCACGGACTTCGAAGGGTTTTGACGCTATTTGGGTCATTGTGGATAGATTGACCAAGTCCGCGCATTTCATTCCTGTCAGTACTACTTATACTTCAGAGCGGTTAGCTGGTATTTACATTAAGGAGATTGTCCGGTTGCATGGAGTTTCAGTTTCTATTATTTCTGACAGAGGTACTCAGTTCACATCTCAGTTTTGGAGAGCTGTACAGAAAGGTATGGGTATTGATGTAGAGTTGAGCACTGCATTTCATCCTCAGACCGACGGGCAGTCAAAACGGACTATTAAGATATTGGAGGATATTTTATGGGCTTGTGTGATTGATTTTGGTGGTTCATGGGATCAGTTTCTGCCACTAGCGGAGTTGCATATAATAACAGCTATCAGTTTAGTATTCATATGACCCCGTATGAAGCTCTATATGGTAGGAGGTGTAGATCTTCGGTTGGTTGGTTCGAGCCTGGTGAGGCTAAGTTATTTGGCACATATTTAATTCAGGATGCGTTGGAGAAGGTGAAGTTGATTCAGGAGCGACTTCGCATGGCGCAGTCTAGACAGAAGAGTTATGCGGACCGGAAGGTTCGGGATGTGTCATTTATGGAAGGTGAGAAGGTACTCCTAAAAGTATCACCCATGAAGGGTGTTATGAGGTTCGGAAAGAGAGGAAAGCTGAGTCCTCGGTTCATTGGTTCTTTTGAGGTGCTTCAGAAGGTTGGAGAGGTGGCTTATAGACTTGCCTTGCCACCCAGCTTGTCGAGTGTTCATCCGGTGTTTCATGTGTCGATGATCAGGAAGTATGTTGGTGACCCGTCTCATGTGTTAGACTTCAGCACATTTCAGCTCGAGGGTGATATGTCATATGAGGTGGAGCCAGTAGAAATTTTGGCTCGTGAGGTCAGACAGCTGAAATCTAAGGAGATAGCATCAGTAAAGGTGCAGTGGAGGGGTCAGCCAGTGGAGGAAGCTACTTGGGAGACCGATCGAGAGATGCATAGCAAGTATCCTCACTTGTTGGAGACTCCAGGTATGTTTCTAGACCCGTTCGAGGATGAACGTTTGTTTAAGAGCGGGGGAATGTAATGACCCGGTCCGTCGTTACGTAAAAACCTGCATTATAATTGTTGTTATTGACTTGTTATAGATTGGTTATACTGTATTTTATATATTATAGTTGATAGGCTTGAAATCGAATGGTTGTAGTGAGAGTTCAGTCCATTAGCCTTTAAAAATAGCCTTAAAATGGGAAAAGTCTATTGACTTATTGGTAAACGACCTCGGAATGCGGATTTTATGGTTCGAATAGCTTCGTTAGGTGATTTGGGACTTAGGAGTGTTTCCAGAATATTTTTGTGATGTCTGGTGTAGATTTAGGCTTGAATTGGCGAAAGTTAATTTTTGGTGATTTTCGGTCGGCAGTGGAAAATAGTTATCGGGGTCGGAATGGAATTCTGAGAGTTGGAACAGGTTCGTAATGTTATATTGGACTTGTCTGCAAAATTTTAGGTCAATCGGAGTTGATTTGGATAATTTCGGCATCATTGATGGGTTTTAGGAATATCAAAGTTCTTAGGCTTGAATCTGATGTGAATTTGGTGTTTTGATGGTAGTTTTGGTGTTTTGAGAGTGCAACTAAGTTTGAATGATCATATGCGATGCGTTGGTATGTTTGGTTGAGGTCCCGAGGGGCTCGGGGTTGATTTCGGATGGTTAACGGGAATTTCGGAAGTTGGAAATTGCAGCAAAAGCTGCTGGTGTGAAATCACAGAGATTTCCGCACCTGCGGATGTTTGATCGCAGGTGAGGGCCCGCAGGAGCGGGCAGGGCGTCGCAGGTGCGGAAGGACCGCAGGTGCGGTCGCGCAGTTGCGGTTAAGTGAGTCGCAGGTGCGGAAATACCTGGGCAGTTAAATAATTAAACCCTTCCGCGACTTAAACCTTATTTTTCACCATTATTGTACGGAAAAGAGCTCTTGGGGGCGATTTTGAAGAGGGAAATTCTTGTTCTTAATATAGGTAAGTGTTCTAGTCATTAAAACTCGATTATGAGTTATTATAGAGCATAAAACCAGGTAAATTCATGGAAAATCAGTAGAAAAATTGTGTTTTATGGCTTGAGATTACGAGACCTTAAAGGGTCGATTTAAGGGGTCAAACAGACTCCGATTTTGATGTTCTTTATATTTACGGACTCGTCAGAGGACGAAGAACACTTTTGTATAAAAATATCTGAGTTTCAGGATGCGGGCCTGGGGGTCGGGTTTTACCGGTTTCGGATTTTTGAGTTAAATTCGATATTTTTCAATTGGAATTCGTTCCTTAAGCACGTATTGATGATAAAAATCTAATTGGTAGATTTGGAGCCTTCGGAGGTTGATTCGAGAGGCAAGCGCATTGTGGAATAATTCCGGGCTAGTTTTGAGGTAAGTAATGTCTTGAAATCCTGTCCTGAGGGTATGAAACCCCGGACTATGCACCCTTCACAGGTTTTGAAAATTCAAAGGTGGAAACTTTGGAGATATACTCCCTACTTGGGTAACTATTGAGTTGCGAAACTGATTTCTAAGCTTATGCTTAATTATTAATTATATGTTATGATATGTTTTGGGATGTAAGCCATGTTTGGGGCCTAGTGGCGATTTGTTTACCCTTTGAGGGTTGTGTTTACTATATTTTTCTCACTTGATATGTTATGATTTTACACTCAGTCTTTTCCTGATAAATTGTTTTGACACTCAGAGTACTTTGATACTATTTACTAAAAAATGAAACATTGTTTTGGGTCGAGAACCCGGTATGTCTATAGCCTAAGGGAAAATTGAGAGTGTCTGACTAAGTGAGGCTTCCAAGCCTATATTGTGAGGAGGCTTCCAGGCCTTATGAGAGAGGTGAGGAAGCTTCCACGCCTTATGATAGAGGTGAGGAGGCTTCCAAGCCTTATGAGAGAGGTGAGGAGGCTTCCAGGCCTTATGAGTGATGTGAGGAGGCTTCCACGCCTTATGAGAGAGGTGAGAAGGCTTCCAGACCTTATGTTATTATTGCGCTTGGGCTGTAGAAGCCCCTCCGGAGTCTGTAACACACCCCCAGTGAGCGCCGGTACCGATTGAGTGATGATGATTGCCCGCGGGGCCGATTTTGAGTGATGATTTATACTGAGTGATTGAGGGAATGCCTGAGGGCATCCGTTCCGAGAAATGATTTTGTCCTGAGGGGCAGTTTCATGATAATTTTACTGAGTTTTCGAACTATGATTTACTTCATTTTCAAACTGAGTTTTACTGAGGATTTCACCGAGATATATCGATATTTACTTGTTCTCAAAGGTTTTCTGGAAACCCATTTCGAACTTATGAAATTGCTGAATACTACTTGGTGACTTGATGTTTTACTGGTTTTTGTGAAATGGTGTATCTGTTTGTGTGCTTTATACTTCTCAGACTGTGATTTCTTTTCATTACTACTGAGTTGGCGTACTCATAAAGACTCCATGTGCCTCTGTGCACAGATTCAGGTGATGGTCTGAAGCGATAGCAGTTTTTGCTTGTTCGTTAGCGGATTTCACGGGATTTCGAGGTCGCAGTCCAGCGTCCACATCTTCTCCACTTCCCTTCCTTATTATGTTTTTAGCAATTTATTCAGAGACATATATTATAATAGTTTTAGCAGAGTTAGGCTTATTCATTCTTAGATGCTCATGACTATTGACTCAAGTTCTGGGAGGTTGTTTAGAGTTGTTTAGTTCATGGTTGGGGGCGTTAGACTTATATAATTTATTTCTTTATTATGACTATTCTTTATTGTTATATCGTGAACTATTATAATCGAACAAATGCGTAGTAAATTGGTGGTTGGCTAGCCTAGTTCCACGATAGGCGCTATCACGGCCTGTTAGGATTTGGGGTTGTGACACCCTTTCACCCTCAATCACCTTATTCGGTTGTATAGCCCCCGACTCTACCGAGGTGGGTTGATAAAAATCCAACGCCGGGTCACAAAGACTTTCATCTCAAGCATAGACGAGGACAGAGGCCGGGGTTGAATGGGTCGGTTTGTCCGAGTGAGGACCTCAGACCTGATTCTGCTGAGAGCATGTCGTTTCCCGAAGATGGAATATAAAACGTAAGTATGATTCCATTATCAATTTCTGCTTATTAATTTCACTTCTTCACTTTCTCTTATCGATGTTCCTTTTTGGTGTAGCTGTTGCTTGGATGCTTGGTGCGGTTCCCCATCTCGAGAGCTGGGTCAGTAGCCTGGTCTCGACATCGACATATATTGAACGCTCATGGAGCGATTTATCGAAGGGCCGGTGGGAAGCCAAGAACTATGGTAAGCCTTATTCTTGGCTATAATGATTTGATTAAAACATCCCTCTGAACTTACTCATTACTTATTCTATACCGGAAAAGATGCAATCATGAGGCCCCCGTCCGGTGAAGAAGAAACCTCACTCCCTGTCCCGAAGCCGGCAAAGGAGAACAAGAGGAGGAAAAGGACCTCGACCTCCGAGGGACCAGAGCCTAAGAAGAGAGTGACTCGTAAGCCAAAAAAGAATGCCATTCCCCTGTTTGTGGAGTCAAACCAACTCCTAGGAGAGGAAGAAGAAGAAGAAGAAAAGGAGGAAGATTTCGGGTTGGTGACCCGAGTAAGGACAAATACCGAGGCTCAAAAGGTCACTGAGTCGGTAAGAGTCGAAAATACTCTACCCTGAGCTAATGGGTCCTCGGGAGAAGACTTGGCCGAAGTCCTCGAGCCGGCTAAGGCCGAAGGTGACTTACCTTAAGGGGAGAAGGTCTCTGAGGAGGTGGTGGATGCTTCTGCAACAGCTAGGCTCGAGATTCCTCGAGACAAAGAGAATTCCCCAAAGGATCAACATGGGGAAATAGAGATCAGAGACTCCCCGTTGTTTCCTTCATTCTCCGAGGAAATGATTCGGGAGGCTCAGGCCATGAAGACTCCTTACGTAGAAGGAGCCCACGGAGGGGAGGACCTTTTCCGTGGTTATTTTGCTGGGTCGACGATGCTGCTGGCATGAGTGGCTTGGAGATACCGAGGAAGGACTCGGCCGAAACTTCCTCGAGTTTTATATTAACCAGCCAGTTCCCGGCCCCTAGTGCCGATGCGGGGTGCAAACGAACGATCAGCATCACGGTCCCGGAGGATGCACGAGTTTTTGCAGTCTTCGTAGGGGTGGCTATCTATCTTTGGAGTTTGGTCACGAAGGAAGACCAAACTCTGATGGACAAGGTTGGAGCACCTTGTCTCTTTAACGAGGCCCGACAAGCTTTGAACCGGGTAAGTCATTACTCCCTATGTCAATATCCATCTTTATACTTTTTTTTCTCGTATAACTCTTTCTTTTCTGTTTTATAAGCATCGGTGCTTCATCACGAAGCTTTCATTAGATCTCGAGGGGAACTGAGTCGATATTAGGCCGAAGTCTGAAGGCTTATTGTAACGACCCGACCAGTCGTTTTGAGAATTTAAGCTCCGTTAGGTGGTGTAAGGTCATAAGAAGCTTCACATTGTGTATATCGCCCTATGTGCATGGTTAAATTCAGTTACCGGATAATCTGGAGTCGAATTGGAGGAAAAATTTTAATTTTTGGAAGCTTAAGTGATAGAAGTTGACCGGAGGTTTGACTTTTGTGTAAACGGCCTCAGAATGAATTTTGGTTAATGTCAACAGCTTTGTATGAGGATTTTGGACTTCGGCGTGCGTCCGGAATTGGTTTTGGAGGTCCGTAGAGAGATTTGAGGTAATTTGGCGAAAGTTAGAATTTCAACGATTTCGGCCGATAGGTGAAATTTTGATACCGGGCTCGGAATGAAATTTCGGGATGGCTGTGGGTCTGTTGTGTTAATTGTGACTTTTCTGCAAAATTTCACGTCATTCCGGGTTGAATCTATAGGTTTCGGCACGAGTTTTGATATTTGAAGTTTTGAAAATTCATAAGTTTGATTTTTGGTTTGATTCATTGTTTTAGTGTTGTTTTATGTGTTTTGAAACCTCGAGCGAGTCCGTGTTAGGTTATATGAATTACTTGAGTGGTTAGACGGGGTCTCGGGGGCCTGAGGTGTGATTCGGATAGGCTTCGGGTCATTTTTCTCCTATTTGTCACTGTTGTATCTGTCTGCTGTCCCTCCCTTCTATGCGATCGCATAGGCTTAGTCGCGATCGCATAGTGTCAACTTGAAACGCCCAGATTTTCTCATATGCGTTCGCAATTTCATGTACGCGATCGCGGAAGCCAATCCCTTTTCTTAATTGTGATCGCACACCTCCCCCTTCGCGACCGTGTAGAACAGTTCCAAACCCAGCATCCTTTTCCTTATGCGATCGCATTACTCTATGTGCGCTTGCGTATCACAACTGTCCAAAAACATTTCTTCATCTATGCGATCGCATCCTTGTGTCCGCGATCGCAATGCACAAATAACTGGGCAGACAGAATATAACCCAAAATCGAGGGTTAAGCCATTTTTAACATATTTTGACTTCTAGAGCTCGGGTTTTGGTGATTCTTTGAGGGTTTTTCACACAAATCGAATGGGTAAGTGTTCTTCCACTATAATTAATTATATTTCATGAATTAGTTCTTGTTTTTATCATTTAATTTGTGTTTTGGGGTTGAAGAAAATGTGAGTTTTGAAAGGAAATTTCTAAATTGAAGAATCATGATTTGACGGACCAAATGATATCGGAATTTTATAAATTTTGTATGGTTGAACTCGTATCGGAATGGGTAATCGGATTTTGTAAAAATTGTCAGGTTCCGAGGTGTGGGCCGGGGGTCGACTTTTGGGTCGATTTTTATAATTTTGTAAAGATTGAAACTTTATTATTCAGAATAGTTCCTTATACGTTTTATGTGCATTTTGAAGTTGTTTTAGTTGATTTTGAGTCATACGAAGGTCTTTTCGCCCGAGAAGTTCAATTTTAAGTACCGGGTTGTCGTCTTTGAGGTAAGTATATTGCCTGATGGGCAGAGTGATGGTGAGGTTGCCTGATGGGCTAATATTGAAAGATATTGTGATGAGAAATGATTATGGCCCGAGGGGCAATTTTAAGAAGATTTTACTGAGTTTTCAAACTATGATTTACTTCGTTTTCAAACTGGTTTTTACTGAGAATTTTACTGAGATATACTGATATTGCACTTGTTTTCAAAGGATTTCTGGAAACTGATTTCGAAATTATTATTTGATGAATACTGCATGGTGACTTGGTGTTTTACTAGCTTTTGTGAAATTGTGTACCTGTTCTGTGTGTTTATATTACTCAGACTGTGATTTATTTTCATTACTACTGAGTTGGCGTACTCATAAAGACTCCATGTGCCTCTGTGCACAGATCCAGGTACTAGCTCGCAGCAGTAGCTGACGCAGGTTCGATAGCAGCTTTTCACGAGATTTCGAGGTAGCTGTCCAGCGTCCACAGCTTCTACATTTCCCTTCCCTATTTAGCTTTTGTATTTGATTCAGAGACATATATTATAGTTTTAGCAGAGTTAGATTTATTTATTCTTAGATGCTCATGACTATTGACTCCAGTTCTTGGGAGGTTGTTTAGGCTAATATGGGAACGCTAATACTTAATTATATTAATTATGATGTGGTTGCTTGCTTATTATTTAATTGTGAACTATTATAATTGAACAAAAGCGCAGTAAGGTGATGGTTGGCTAGCCTAGTTCCACGATAGGCGCCATCACGACCTGTTAGGATTTGGGGTCGTGACAAGTTGGTATCAGAGCACTAGGTTGCATAGGACTCAAAGGTCATGAGCAGGTTTAGTAGAGTCTTGCGGATCGGTACGGAGACGTCTGTACTTATCTTCGAGAGGCTGCAGAACCCTTAGGAAAAATTTCACATTCTTGAATTATTATCGTGCGAATCCATTTATTAAGCGAAAAGCGTAACTCTTTGAATTCCATTCATGTATTCAAATACGCACGCGAGCGCTTGGTATCAGTTGTGCGTCGGCGGCTTGTGACTTCCATGGGTGATATGTGTCTGTTTGCATGTTGATAATGGGCCAGTCGGAAGGACTTGAGGCCGGATTTTTGTCTGTGGCTTGAGTGTTGAGATTTCATTTGGGTGAGCACATGTGTTGGGGGACTTATATGTCCGTTTGTGTCCTTATTGATGGAACTTTGTGACTAGATGACTACATGGTGAGTGTGATCGGATAGTTAGATGTATTCAGGTTGTTTGATTGTGACCAAAATGAATTGGCGGGAGATGTGGCAAGAACCATTGATTATTTGACTTCTGTATTGAGTTAGAATATGGCTTCGAGTTATGAGTATTGAAGGACCTCTCGTGTAGTTTAGTTGTGGAGTGAAGTGGGTTTTCCTGTTATGTTCTGAGTCCTTATGATGTCTTTGAGTTGACTAATGCTCCAGTAGCATTTATGTATTTTATTAGCGGTGTATTCAGGCAGTGATTGCACTCCTTTTTTATTGTATTTATTGATGGCATCCTGTCGTACTCATGTAGCCAGGGATAGCATACTCGGCATTTGATGATGGTATCACCAGGATATAGGGAGGAGAAGCTTTATGCGAAGTTCTCCAAGGGTGAATTTTTGGCTTAGTTCAGTAGCATTCTGGGGACACGTGGTGTCCAGTGAAGGTATCCATGTGGTCAGACAAGTGTGAGTAGAGCTTCCAGAAGCTTAAGATTCCTTGACCACAGCTCCAGTGTTAGTATTTCCATCAACTTCAGGTTCTTATACCGCTAGATGGGATGTCTCGAGGCTAGGCAGTGGTTGTGTTCTAATGTAGGGAGGTATAGTGATTGCGTAATGGCTACGATATTCGGAAGTGTATAGGGAGATATCATTTTGAGGTTAAGCAGGCAGGGGTATTTCCTGCGGGTTGTCCTGAGGTGTGTGACCCTTATGTTTATATGTAGTAAGTTCTCTCTATCAGTAAATGATGTATGTTGTAATTTGAGTTTAGATCGCTTGTGGGAGTTGGCATGACCATTACAAGGGTGGATGCGAGATTTGCATTTGATTTGAGTGTTAGATGGTTTGGGTCATATAAGCTTATGGAGGATTTAGTTGAACCTCACCACAGTATGGTGGCAGTGATAATGTGTAGGCATCATGAGTTATTGTTTGTCTTGATCTTTGGCTTTGAGCCAAGTGGGGGGGTTCGCTAATGATAAGTTGATTACACGATTATGTGTTGTATTGGTTTCGGTTCGAGGTATGTTGGTGAATCAGTATGACCTACAGAGGTGGAGTCATGAAATGACGCGAGTGATGGAAATTTCTTCGATACAAGTTGTAATGTACTTTACGGATAGTGGGATTCATTGAATGATTGAGTTGTACTTGAAAGTGTAGTGTGTGAAATGTATGAGTGTGCTTGTTGCTTCCAAGGTGTGGATTACAAACCTAGTATGTGGGTTGCAAGCGGCGTCAGGTCGTTCTGTTTACTTGGTTAGTGTAATTGAAATTGCGTAGAGTAAATGACGTTCGAGAATGGTTCAGACAGATTCAAGGTTATATGTAACGATCGAGGATATTCAAGGTGAGAGAAGGGCTAGAACTGAAATTTACGGGGAAGGTGTCAAGGCTTGTGATGTATTTGCATTATCATGGATTATATCCATCAGTATCAGGAAAGTGAAGGTAATGACTTTAAATTCGCAGGAAGTCTCTTCAGGGTAAGTATTTCTAATGGGGTGCTTTTGGGGGATATTTGAGGGAGTACTCAGCGGCGTATGAGCCTTAGACTGTATATTTTATGCTCGGGTTTCGTGCGGTGAGTCTGGATTGAGAATTGCGATATTATGGCAAGAAGGAGTATCAATTTGAAGGTAAGTCAGAAGAACTTGAATGAATAGGACAGCTTGGTAGTAGGTCTGATCGGCATGATAAACGATAAGGGATATGATTAGTTCTGTGGGTGTTATGAAGTAATGAGTTGTTACAGGTGTTTCTTAGCAATTCTCTTGGGATTTGGTGGCATGCGTAGCTTGGTTGAGTTAGAAGGATTCAGTCCTGGCGGTTTGGTGTTGTACAAATGTGATTCGGGAGTTCTTGATGGTTTCTACCACGGTTAGAGATGTATATTTCTACTGGCGTGAGGGCCATGTGATGTATAGTGATTTTGCTTCTAGATGGGATCAAATGGAAAGTTCTTGGCTAGTTGGGTACATAGTTGTGTGTGGCTAGGAAGGGAGCATGAGGTTCTCCTATTTATCATAAGATCACATGGCGTATGTAGTATTTTGTGTATAGTGGCAAGTGGCCTATGTGAGGTCACGGTTCAGTTTTGGAAGGAAGGTGAGAACTGGCAGTTCAGATGATTGGGTAAATGATATCACTAATTGGTGTGATTGGATGGGGGTATACTATAATAAGGGACAAGGTGCTTAAGACAATGTGCTTGAATAAGGATGCTTCATTAGTATTGCGACGCTTTCTTGTTGGATCGACTGTTGATATTCGAGTTTGCTCGGGGGCACAGAATAATTATAGGGGTATCCCTCGTGGAGTGATTGAGTATTGGAGACATGTTATATATTCGGGTGGTGCAGTTGGGATCAGATATGGTAACTTTGTGCGCTTCATGGACTTTGAGACTAAGAGTTCTAATAAACAGATTATTTTGTGGTTGTAAACTATGAGGATGCGAGCAAAGCTAGTCAGGTGTTAGTATATGCTATGACTCAGCCACTATGAACTTTCAGAGAGAAATAGTACTTAGAGTTATTGGTAGGCCAGTATGGGTGTGTGTTCTGCACCGAGTCGGGATTGTTGACCCCAAATTGCTATTGTTGAGGTATGTACCATTTGATTGTCACTGAGCTTATTCTTGTTTCGGAGTGATCTATGAGTTATCTTTCGGCATTTCGAGGAGTTGTGATCGTTGGTTATATATGTGCATAAGGTGTAGTTCTATCGGGGGTTTTATTAGCTAGATTTGAGTGAGGTAAGTAACTGGGTGTGGTAGGATTGAGACGTATTGGTTATGTTCTTTCTGGTTCGGGTGGCATGGTATCGTCCGATTTTCCCCGTGGTTATGGCAATGCACCTCGAGTAATTGATGTCGAATTTCGCATGGTTATTGATTTTGAGCAAGGTGGCTTGGAGTGTGTCAACTGGTCCAGCGGTTGGATGGGATCACGCCTTGCAGCTCAGTTAAGTACAGGTATGATCCTTGGTGTCAGATTTGTGTGATATGGTTTCACGATGTGTATCAGGTTTTTAGCATGATGTGGTAATGGTAAGTGTTAGTGGCAGGATAGTCCTCTCGTGTGAGTTTTCTTTATTTAATGAATTGAGCTCTTGGGATGCTGTTATTGAGTGCACGAGTTGCACAAGTTATGGCTCTGGATGGTATAGTGGTATTGATGATGACCAGACAAATGGTTACTAGTTCTTGTGTGTTCCTTTCATCATTGGCAGTATATGAAAGTGTTGGAGAGAGGCATGGTTTGATAAGAGGGTATGTACCGGTATTGCGTTGTTTGAACAACTATTGTGGTTAAGAGTTATCGCTATGAGTGGTTGAGCCACGCGGTATATTATGTGATTTCATCTTGGGTTACGGATATGGTTTGATACAGCGTGTTCAGACTATTTCAGCTTATAGTCGTGGAAATTTGAACTTGTAAATTATTTCAGAAGTGGAAACTTGGTTTTAAGGTTATAGGTCAGGATTTGATAATGAAATTTCAGCTATGTTGTGTTATCAGACCTAGATGGGGTAGGGTGACGTGGGATCACCTCCGAATATGTGCATGAAAGGTTACACTGCAATTTTTGGTGGTGTTGGAACATCTCTAGGCACGTTCGAGGACGAACGTTTGTTTAAGAGGGGGAGAATGTAACGACCCGGTCCGTCGTTACGTAAAACCTGCATTATAATTGTTGTTATTGACTTGTTCTAGATTGGTTATACTGTAATTGATGTGTTAGAGTTGGTAGGCTTGAAATTGAAGTGAGNACTTATTGGTAAATGTACTCGGAATGGGGATTTTATGACTCGAATAGCTTCGTTAGGTGATTTGGGACTTAGGAGTATGTTCAGAATAATTTTGTGATGTCCGGTGTAGAATTAGGCTTGAATTGGCGAAAGTTAGTTCTTGGCGATTTTCGGTTGGCAGTGGAAAATAGGCTATCGGGGCCGGAATGGAATTCCGAAAGTTAGAACAGGTTCGTAGTGTCATTTTGGATATGTGTGCAAAATTTCAGGTCAATCAGATGTGTTTTGAATAGTTTTGGCAACGTTGGTGGAATGTAGGAATTTGAAAGTTCATAGGCTTGAATTCGATGAGATTTTAGTGTTTTTGCGTAGTTTTTGGTGATTCGAAGGCTCGACTAAGTTTGAATGATCATATGTGATGTGTTGGTATAGTTGGTTGGGGTCCCGAGGGGCTCGGGATTGATTTCGGATGATTAACGGACTCATTTGGACTTGAATACATAGTTGGTTTTCTGGTTTTTGTGCACAACAATTTCCTTCACTGTGATCGCGGGGGAAGTAATCCGATAGCGAAGAGTTAATTTGGGGCAGGTTAAAAATGCTCTGTGCGATGGCAGGTGTATAGATGCGATCGCAGAGTAGAAGGAAATAAAGCAGTGCGATCGCGTAGGTGAGGGTGCGGTCGCACAAGGTAATTTGGGCGTGTGGGGCTGTCCGGAAAAAATACACTGTGCGATCGCGGAGAAGGGGAAAAATTTGTACTGTGCAATCGCGTGTGTTTGACCGCGATCGCGGAGTGTGAATCACTGGGCAGTATTTAAATATTTCATCCGCGACCTAAACCCATTTTTACACCATTGTTGTACGGAAAAGAGCTCTTGGGGGCGATTTTGGAGAGGGAAATTCTTGTTCTTCATAGATGTAAGTGTTCTAATCATTAAATCTCGATTATGGGTGATTATAGAGCATAAAACCACTGTAAATTCATGGAAAATCAGTAGAAAAATTGGGTTTTAGGGCTTGAGATTATGAGACCTTCAAGGGTCGATTTGAGGGGTCAAACGAACTCCGATTTTGGTGATCTTTATATGTACGGACTCGTGAGAGGACAAAGAACATTTTGGTATAAAAATTCTGAGTTTCGGGACGTAGGCCCGGGGGTCGGGTTTTGACCGGTTTCAGATTTTTGAGCTAAATTTGATATCTTTCGATTGGAATTGTTCCTTAAGCACATATTGATGATAAAAATATAAACTTGGCAGATTTGGAGCCTTCGGAGGTTGATTCGAGAGGCAAGCGCATTGCGGAATAATTCCGGGCTAGTTTTAGGTAAGTAATGTCTTTAAATCCTGTCTTGAGGGTATGAAACCCCGGACTATGCACCCTTTCACGGGTATTTTAAATGAAAAGGGTNTTAAATTAGTATTATTTTATTATGATATGAATTGGGCTGTAAGCCGTGTTTGAGGCCTAGTGCCGACTTGTTTACCCTTTGAGGGTTGTGTTTACTATATTTTCCTCATTGATATGTTATGAGTTTTTACTCAGTCTTTTCCGTGAAATTGTTTTGACACTCAGAGTATTTTGATACCATTTATTGAAAAATGAAACATTGTTTTGGGTCGAGAACCCGGTATATTTATGGCCTGAAGGGCAAATTGAGA
>ML244124.1:0-51072 GCA_005239495.1 Nicotiana undulata | reverse complement strand
CACAGATAGGACAAACAACATATAATAAACATGTTCCGGGCTCCGGAACCATAACACGGGCCCGGTAACAAGGTTTTCACATAATTATTCACTTTCACATTCCTTTATTATTTTCAGAAAACAATTTTCTTTAAAAATTCATTTTCCGGGCTTAGGGCCTCGGAATTCGATTCCGGGCATACGCCCAAGTCCCATATTTTTCTACGGACCCTCTGGGACCGTCACATCACGGGTCCGGATCCGTTTACCAAAAATGTTGACCGAAGTCATCTTTATTCAATTATTCAATTCAAAAATCTCATTTTTTTATCAAATTTTTCACATGGAAGCTTCTTGGCTACCTGCTCGGGTTGTGCACGCATATCGAGGTGATATTAACGGAGGCTTTCGAGGCCTCGGAACATAGATTTAGCTGGAATTACTTAGGATGACCTTTTGGGTCATCACAATACGCAATCATATATACCTTATATAACCACGCCACGTTACGCATATTACGTAAGAGAAGAGAGAAAAACAACACATGGGGTCTCACAGTCTCCCCCCTTTAAGAACATTCGTCCGCGAATGGGTCAAGTCAATTTCTTGGTTTCATTTCTTTTCCGCTAATACGTTATTTGCGAGGCTATATTTGTTACATTTCCAAAGCATAAATCAAATTCTGAAGATTCCAACTACTAGGCTTCGTATAGCTATCTCGTAATAAGAAATTTTAATTGCACTTTCAAGTCATTTAAAATCCAATTAAGTTGATGTAAAGAAATAATTGCCAATTATTTAAATGCGACTCACCTTAAGTCGTAAATAGGTGGGGGTACTTCTTCCTCATTTCCTCCTCAGCTTCCCAGGTCATTTCCTCGATGTTGTTATTTCGCCATAACACTTTCACGGAAGCCACTTCTTTAGTTCGAAGCTTTCTTACCTGCCGATCTAAAATAGCTACTGGTACCTCTGCATAAGATAAGTCTTCAGCAATGTGAATATCCTCAATGGGCGTAATACGTGAAGGGTCTCCAATGCATTTCCGCAACATAGATACATGAAACACAGGATGGACTGCTTCCAATTCTGAAGGCAAATCAAGCTCATACGCCACCCTACCAATCCTCCGAATAATCTTATACGGTCCAACATACCTGGGGTTGAGCTTCCCCTTCTTTCCAAATCGCATGAGGCCCTTCATAGGCGATACTTTCAGGAAAACCCAATCTTCTACATCAAACTCTAAGTCTCGTCGTCGAACATCTGCATAAGACTTCTGCCGACTTTGTGCTGTACGCAGCCGGTCTCTGATAAGTTTTACCTTTTCCATTGCTTGCTGGACTAAATTAGGACCTAGCAACTCTGCTTCCCCAACCTCGAACCAACCGATCGGCGACCTACATTTCCGCCCGTATAGTGCTTCGTAAGGAGCCATCTGAATACTAGCTTGAAAGCTGTTATTATAAGCGAACTCAATAAGAGGTAGATGATCATCCCAACTTCCTTTAAAATCTAGCACGCAGGCACGTAACATATCCTCAACTATCTGAATAGTACGCTCTGCCTGTCCATCTGTTTGCGGATGAAAAGCGGTGCTAAGATTTACATGCGTGCCTAGACCCTTCTGAAAAGATTTCCAAAAATGTGCTGTAAATTGAGCCCCTCGATCAGAGATAATAGATAATGGCACTCCATGAAGGCGAACAATCTCTCGAATGTAAAGCTTGGCATAATCCTCGGCCGAATATGTCGTCCTAACTGGCAGAAAATGAGCATATTTGTAAGCCTATCAATAATTACCCAAATAGAATCATACCCCCGTGGAGTGTGAGGCAAACCAGTGATGAAATCCATATTTATCATGTCCCATTTCCATAATAGAAGCTCAATATACTGAGTTAGGTCTCCAGGCCTCTGATGTTCGGCTTTAACTTGCTGGCAGTTGGGACATTGGGCTACCATCTCCACGATATCATTTTTTCATTCCATTCCACCAATAGATCTGTCGAAGGTCCCGATACATCTTTGTCGCTCCGAGGTGAACTGCATATCTAGAATAATGGGCCTCCGAAAGAATCTTGGCGTGGAGCTCTCCGACTGTCGGAACACATAAGCGGCCCTGGTATATAAGAACTCCATCTCCAGTTAGCTCAAATAAAGGTTGTCGCTAATGTGGAATACTTTCCCTAGGTTTTATAAGCTCAGGATCCTCGTGTTGTCGCTCTTTCACTTCAGTAACAAAAGAAGATTTTGCCGTATTCTGAACGAGAATGCGGCCACCCTCTGTGTCTACCAAACGCACCTGCAAACTAGCTAGCTGGCATAGATATTTGGTCATCTTGACCTTATCAGCTTCAACATGGCTAAGACTCCCATGGACTTCCGGCTAAGGGCATCAACAACAATATTAGCTTTGCCGGGATGATATAAAATATCAACATCATAGTCCTTTAGTAGTTCTAGCCATCTTCTTTGTCGTAGGTTCAACTCCCTCTGTTTAAATAAATACTGAAGGCTCTGGTGGTCGGTGAAAACATCAATATGAACCCCATATAGATAATGCCGCCAAATCTTTAGGGCAAAGACAACTGCGGCTAACTCAAGATCGTGCGTAGGATAATTCTGTTCATGTTTCCGCAACTGTCGGGAGGCGTACGCGATAACCTTACCATGCTGCATAAGAACACAACCTAGGCCGATTCTCGAGGCATCACAATATACAACATAACCCTCGGTGCCATCCGGAAGAGTCAAGACAGGTGCCGTAGTAAGCCTTTTCTTTAGCTCCTGAAAACTTTGTTCACATGCCTCAGTCCACTGAAACTTAGCTCCCTTATGTGTCAGTTTCGTCAATGGTGCAGAGATAGAGGAAAATCCCTCCACAAACCTTCGGTAATACCCTGCCAAGCCTAAAAAGCTACGAACCTCTGTCGGATTCAAGGGCCTCGGCCAAGTCATCACAGCTTCAATCTTTTGGCCATCAACCTTGATACCATCGCCGGTAATAACATGACCAAGAAAAGCTATAGAAGTTAGCCAAAACTCACATTTAGAGAATTTATCATATAACCTGTAGTCCTGGAGAGTCTGCAATACAGCTCGCAAGTGGTCTGTATGCTCGGCTTCCGATCGTGAATATATCAGATTGTCGTCAATAAGAACAATCACAAATTCATCCAAGAATGGTTTGAATACCCGGTTCATAAGATCCATAAAGGCTGCTGGGGCATTTGTAAGCCCGGAAGACATGACAAGGAATTCAAAATGGCCATACCTCGTCCTAAATGCTTTTATTGGAATATCAATATCCCTAACTCGTAGCTGATGATAACCGAATCGCAAGTCGATCTTCGAAAAACATTTGGCACCTTGTAACTGGTCTAACAAGTCATCAATCCGTGGAAAAGGATACTTATTCTTGATAGTGACTTTATTTAGTTACCTGTAGTCAATACACATCCGCAGAGCCATCTTTCTTTCGAAAAAAGAGCACCGGAGCACCCCATGGGGATGTACTTGGCCTAATAAAGCCTTTATCGAGCAAGTCCTTTAGTTGTTCCTTCAATTCCCTTAGCTCTGCAGGATCCATCCTGTAGGGAGGAATGGATATAGGCTGCGTATCAGGAAGCAAATCTATAGCGAAATCGATTTCCCTTTCGGGGGGAATTCCTGGAAGCTCGTCACGGAATACCGTCGGGAATTCATTCACAATAGGAACCGACTGAAGAGTCGTTGGCTCCTTATCCATATCCCTGACATGAACCAGATGGTATATACAGCCTTTAGCAATAAAATTCCGAGTTGGGCGTGGCTGCATTACCTTTCCATTCAAGGACACGCTCACCGGGAAAATGAAATCGGACCAACTTTGCACGACAATCAATATTAGCATAACAAGCTGCCAACCAATCCATACCCATAATGACATCGAAGTCTAGCATAACCAATTCCACAAAATCAACAGAAGTTGGACGGTCATTAATTAACAGTGTACAACCTCGATAGACATGATTAGCTACAATAGAGTCGCCAACTGGCGTAGACACCTCAACTGACTGTGGCAACAACTCAGATCTCATGTCAAGCTTACCAGCAATAAATGGAGTAATATATGAAAATGTAGAGCCGGGATCTATCAAGGCGTAAATGGCATAAGAATGTATTGTCAATATACCTGTGACAACATCTGGGGATGCCTCTGAATCCTGTCGGCCTGTGAGTGCATAAAAGCGGTTCTGGCCACCACTAGAACCTGAGGTGTCTCCTCCACCTCTCCCCCTACCACGGCCCTGAGTAGACTGTGGACCTGGTCGGGGAGCACGGACTGAGGGCGAAGAGGCTGCTTTGGATCCTGAAGGCTGAGCTGGTGCACCTCTACCTAACCCCGAGCACCGGCTAATAAAATGCCCTGTCTGCCCACAATGATAACATCCACTCGAACCCTGTCTACACTGCCCGTTGTGCAGCTTACTGCACTGAGTACATGGAGGAGTAGGTTGTCTCATCTGTGCGGAACGCTCGTGTCGACGGCCCTCAGGCTGGCCTGAGCTCTACCCCGGTCCTGACTGAATATAACGATCAAACCGCTGGCCCTGTATCTGTGGTGGGAAACTACCTGCTGACCGAGGTGGATATCGATGGAGTGAGGGCCTAAAATCACCACTTGGCTCCCTATAAGACCCCATAGTACGAGCCCTCTTACTCTGCTCCTTATCCCTTCGAGTATCACGAATCCGACGAGAAAGGTCCTTTGTAGTCTGAGCAAAAGCATGTATGCGGGAAATATCTACATCATTCGATAGGGATGCTAACCTACAGTCTCTAATANTCACGAATCCGACGGGAAAGGTCCTCTGTAGTCTGAGCAAAAGCCTGTATGCGAGAAATATCTACATCATCCGATAGGGATGCTACCCTACAGTCTCTAATCAGATGATCCCCCAAACCATCCACATAATGATGAACTCTAGCCCTCATGGTACGTACGATATCTGGTGCATACCTCGCCAAAGAATAATCCCTCACACTTATATCCCCCTGCTTCAGGCTAAGAAACTGGTCAAGGCGGTCCTCCCGAACCTCCCGTGTAAAATAATGGGCTAAAATCGCCTCAGAGTAGTCCTCTCATTCTGCTGGCGGAGCATCGGGTCCTCTAGATCTCTCTCATGCCTCATACCATAGGACAGCTACATCACGTAGTTGAAAAGAAGCCAACTCCACAGCCTCGGTGACGGAGGCATGCATCACCCTCAATACTCTATACATATGGTCTATAAAGTCCTGGGGATCCTCAGTGGAACTGGATCCTGTAAATAATGGAGGGGCCAAGTGAAGAAACTCTCGTACCGTCGAGCTTCCTGTCCGATCTCTCCGGGTATCTGCCCCGACTCTAGTTGTCGCTCATGAATAGAAACCATCCTAGTCAGCAAGTGAATTGCCTCCCTTATCCCCTGCTCCCTAGTCTCTGATGGGGGAACAACAGGTGTTGGAGGTCCTGTGTCTCTAGCTGCCTCAGGTACCAATGGAATTGGTGAGGCTGGGGGTACTGCACCTCCCTAGGGTCCAACAAGTGATGAGGAAGCTGAAACTAGGGGTACTGGAGACTCACTGTGTGCCTCTAAGGGAAATCTATCCCTCTGACCCGGTGGGGAACGACTGGTACTTTCCCCCGGATCCATACCTATCTCTCGCTGTGCCATCTCCTGAGCGTAGGTAGCCTGTTAGATATGAAACACAAAGCACGATTTAGATTCCATATGTTCTTATAACTTTGCTCTATGCACGATCTATTAATTGAAAGAAATGTAACCATTCCTAAATGCCTCATAGCCTCCTGATTATAAGTGTGGTGCACAACACACCCATAAGCAAGACTCTACTAGACACGGCTTGTGGACTCCCTGGGATACGACCTGCTCTGATACCAAGTTTGTCACGCCCCCAAACTAGGGGAGGCACGACTGGCACTCGATACTGTATTTGATCGAGTTAGCCACTAAACATACTAACTAACTAAACTGGGGGCCCAACAGATCGGGCAGCACAACATCTGAAATACTAAGCCTGGACCGTTAAGGTCATGACCCGATTAACAATAAGCCATATAAACAAAGGTAGACAAGCCAAAATAATAAAGTACTAGCTGGCCGACGAGGCCGCGGCTGAAGACATACATGCCTACACACATATGTATACATGCCAAGCCTATGGGATGGAGACTGGAAGCTGCAAAAAGAAACCCAGAATATTGTGTCCACAATAGCCTCTAAGAGTGTCATAAGCGCTGTCTGGATAAGGCCCCGACTATACCAAAACTATACAACAAAAATAACCATCTTATGGAAACTCCAGGAAGAGGTGGAGCTTACCAACTCATAGCTGAACCCCGAAATCCTAGCGGAGGGGTCGATCAGAGTCCCTACCTAGACCTGCAAGCACGAAACAAAAATGCAGTGTCCCCAGAAAACGGGACATCAGTACGAATAAAAATGTACTGGTATGTAAGGCAGAAAGTAGAATCATACATAGCTGATGTAAAAAGGGTAATAGAGATACCACCTGATGCTAAAACTCTGATAGCCTCCATGGCCAACATCCGACCTCATAATAATCAAATATGCATGGTATGCTCGTGTGATCGTATGTCGTGAATACATATATATTGATGCAAATGCATGAAATACCCAACAAAATGCTAGCAATGGCGGTCTCTCCCGGTAGTTAACCAGTATCATTGCCAACCTATGGACATCTGTACAATATATATAGTCTTTCAGGAGCAAATAGGCCCCTTACCTCCGATTATAGCTCGAAGTCCATGCATAATATGCCATGTATGATATGAACTTTGAATGCACATAATAGGCCATAACAAGAACTTAGCCAATCTTGGCTCATTGACACTCTTATTCTCATAATCTCATAATCACCTTCGTATCGCATACAAATGTCTCGTGGAACCTCATATGTTTTTTGAATAAGCTTGAAAACTTAACTCGACTTTTAGAAAGATAACTTAACTCTGAAGATGTTCATAAAAAGCTTAAGGTGCTTCACTTAGTCCTTATACCTGATTTCTTGATAATTAGTAAAAGAAAGTATTTCAAAACTCAAGTGTTTTAGTACTTTAAACATAAAAATTGTATTTGAGATTTTTGGAAATCAACGTATCACTTTAGATATTTTAAAATACACTTTAACAAGGAAGAAGGACTGATCGCAAATACTAAATGCCTTTATTTTTAAGTCACACAACCCAAATACTAATAAGAATTCATATATATGGACATATAGTGAAGAAAGCCGACAAAATGACATATATAGATGTCGAATACCCTATTTAAGCGAACGAGTTGAATATCAACCTTATAGAATCATAAAAATACTTCATCTAGGATCCCAATTCCTTTCTCAGAAGGTCTTTCTAGCAATAGAATAGTAAAATACCACATTTGGCGTCTTAGGAATTTCCCAGAATTCGTGCTAAAAAGAAGGACAGAGCTTAGCCTTAACATACCTTTCCAACGAACGTCCGAATGCCGGTAGTTACTTCACAAACGTTATTCCTTACGTCCTAAGATTCATAAACACTATATATATGCAGCTTATACGCACCTATAAACAGTTCATAATTGAGTTTAAATCGGCAGATTTTTCATATGACCCTAACTTGACGAAACGTCCGTAGAACTTTGTAAAAACAATCATAAAAGAGTCCGAAGATGATTACCTTGGAAAAACAAGTATAAAGCTTGAAGAAACAACAAGAACAACAAATTCCTATCTTCCAAAATAGCTCCAAACACAGCTAATAGAAGGGGAAAACGATTGCAAAGCGTAGAGATTGCGTTTCTAGGCACGGAGGCAAACTTTAACGATAGAAATCGTTAAAAATGCACCTTAATCACTCAAGAACACCATGGAACCCTCTCTTCAGCTTCTCACCATTTTGGGACGAAGATGAAATGTTTTAGGGTCTTAAAAGTCGGATTTTCCGACTTATACTACTTGTTTGACCCGACCTGGTTCGCGACCCGGTTTCATCCCGGACAGTCCGTGGTAAAACTGTCATAACGTCTTACTCCGATGTCGGTTTGATGTGAGGTTTTTTTGGGTGAAAACTAGACTCGTAGAACTTCGATTCGGTAGGTTGTGGGTCCCATAAACCTTTATATATTGGGAGAAAGGATCTGATACATTTGACACAAAGTTTCGAAAATTTATTAGAGAAATTTACGATAACTTTTGCCGACCTTTATTTCGCAACTTGCTTGACTCCAACAATTAACATGTGACCAGTGTGATATTATAATACCTCATAACACATTATTCTTATCATATTAGACACTCTCAGTCTTATCCCACAGGTGCAAGTTAATTTAAACCTTCCGAACGTGCAGGGTGCTACCCGAGTCATTTCTTTAACCACGAACCTTTGTTTAAGGGATTCCTTTGACCTAAAGCTTTAATTTTGTTCCTTGTTGTTACCACACATTTTCAGTATTATTCTCCCAATGTGCTATACGCAATCATATATACCTTATATAACCACGCCACGTTACGTATATTACGTAAGAGAAGAGAGAGAAAAAAACACATGGGGTCTCACATAAACCTACGGGGTAATCAGCTATGGGAAACCCAACATGATTGGGACAAGGAAGAGATACGGTCAAAATGAATCGGGACAGAGCTACGAGCTGATCCAGAGATCCTCATTTAATGACTCACACATTACACAACCTTCATATATTGGGAGAAATGATCTGATACATTTGACCCAAAGTTTAGAAAATTTATTAGAGAAATTTACGATAACTTTTGCCGACCTTTATTTCGCAACTTTCTTGACTCCAAAAATTAACGATTGCAAAGCGTAGAGATTTCGTTTCTAGGCACGGGGGCAAACTTTAACGATAGAAATCGTTAAAAACACAACTTAATCACTCAAGAACACCATGGAACCCTCTCTTCAGCTTTCTCACTATTTTGGGACGAAGATGAAATGTTTTAGGGTCTTAAAAGTCGGATTTTCCGACTTATACTACTTGTTTGACCCGACCCGGTTCGCGACCCGATTTCATCCCGGACAGTCCGTGGTAAAACAGTCATAACGTCTTACTCCGATGTCGGTTTGATGTGAGGTTTTTTTGGTTGCGAACTAGACTCGTAGACCTTCAATTCAGTAGGTTGTGGGTCCCATAACCCTTTATATATTGGGAGAAATGATCTGATACATTTGACCCAAAGTTTAGAAAATTTATTAGAGAAATTTACGATAACTTTTGCCGACCTTTATTTCGCAACTTGCTTGACTCCAAAAATTAACATGTGACCAGTGTGATATTATAATACCTCATAACACATTATTCTTAGAATATTAGACACTCTTAGACTTATCCCACAGGTGCAAGTTAATTTAAACCTTCCGAACGCGCAGGGTGCTACCCGAGTCATTTCTTTAACCACGAACTTTTGTTTAAGGGATTCTTTTAACCTAAAGCTTTAGTTTTGTTCCTTGATATTACCACACATTTTCAGTATTATTCTCCCAATGTTCTATACGCAATCATATATACCTTATATAAGCCACGTTACGTATATTACGTAAGAGAAGAGAGAAAAAAAACACATGGGGTCTCACATAAACCTACGGGGTAATCAGCTATGGGAAACCCAACATGATTGGGACATGGAAGAGATACGGTCAAAATGAATCCGGACAGAGCTACGGACCGTTAAGGTCATGACCTGAATAACAATAAACCATATAAACAAAGGTAGACAAGCCAAAATAATAAAGTACTAGCTGGCCGACGAGGCCGCGNTGGAGACTAAAAGCTGCAAAAAGAAACCCAGAATACTGTGTCCACAATAGCCTCTAAGAGTGTCATAAGCGTTGTCGGGACAAGGCCTCGACTATACCCAAACTATACAACAAAAGTAACCATCCCATGGAAGCTCCAGGAAGAGGTGGAGCTTATCAACTCACAGTTGAACCCCGAAATCCTAGCGGAGGGGTCGATCAGAGTCCCTACTTGGACCTACACGCACGAAACAAAAATGCAGTGTCCCTAGGCAACGGGACATCAGTACGAATAAAAATGTACTGGTATGTAAGGCAGAAAGTAGAATCATACATAACTAATGTAAAAAGGGTAATAGAGATACCACCTGACACTGAAACTCTGATAGCCTCCATGGCCGACATCCGACCTCATAGTAATCAAATATGCATGGTATGCTCGTGTGATCGTATGTCATAAATACATATATATTGATGCAAATGCATGACATACACAACCAAATGCTAGCAATGGCGGTCTCTCCCGGTAGTTAACCGGTATCATATTGCCAACCTGTGGCCATCTGTACAATATATATAGTCTTTCGGGCAAATAGGCCCCTTACCTCCGATTATAGCTCGAAGTTTATGCATAATATGACATGTATGATATGAACTTTGAATGCACATAATAGACCATAACAAGAACTTATCCAATCTTGGCTCATTGGTACTCTTATTCTCATAATCTCATAATCACCTTCGTATCGCATACAAATGTCTCGTGGAACCTCATATATTTGTTTTTTTTACTTGAAAACTTAACTCGACTTTTAGAAAGATAACTTAACTCTGAAGATGTTCATAAAAAGCTTAAGGTGCTCACTTAGTCCTTATACCTGATTTCTTGATAATTAGTAAAAGCAAGTATTTCAAAAATCAAGTGTTTTAGTAGTTTAAACATAAAAATTATATTTGAGATTTTTGGAAATCGACGTATCACTTTAGAGATTTTAAAATACACTTTAACAAGGAAGAATGACTGATCGCAAATACTAAATGCCTTTATTTTTAAGTCACACAACCCAAATACGAATAAGAATTCATATATATGGACATATAGATAAGAAAGCCGACAAAATGATATATATAGATGTCGAATACCCTATTTAACTGAACGAGTTGAATATAAACCTAATAGCATCATGAAAATACTTCAGCTACAATACCAATGCCTTTCTCAGAAGGTCTTTCTAGCAATAGAATAGTAAAATACCACATTTGGCGTCTTAGGAATTTTCCAGAATTCGTGCTAAAAGGAAGGACGGAGCTTAGCCTTAACATACCTTTCCAACGAACGTCCGAATGCCGGTAGTTCCTTCACGAACGTTGTTCCTTACGTCCTAAGCTTCGCAAACACTATATATATGCAGCTTATACGCACCTATAAACAGTTCATAATTGAGTTTAAATTGGCAGGTTTTCCATATGACCCTAACTTGACGAAACGTATGTAGAACTTTGTAAAAACGATCATAAAAGTGTCCGAAGATGATTACCTTGAAAAACCAAGTATAAAGCTTGAAGAAAAAGCAAGAACAACAAATTCCTATCTTCCAAAAATAGCTCCAAACACAGCCAATAGAAGGGGAAAACGATTGCAAAGCGTAGAGATTGCGTTTCTAGGCACGGGGACAAACTTTAACGATAGAATCGTTAAAAGCGCACCTTAATCACTCAAGAACACCATGGAACCCTCTTTTCAGCTTCTCGCCATTTTGGGACGAAGATGAAATGTTTTAGAGTCTTAAAAGTCGGATTTTCCGACTTATACTACTTGTTTGACCCGACCCGGTTCGCGACCCGGTTTCAGCCCGGACAGTCCGTGGTAAAACAGTCATAAATTCTTACTCCAATGTCGGTTTTATGTGAGGTATTTTTGGTTGCGAACTAGACTCGTAGACCTTCGATTCGGTAGGTTGTGAGTCCCATAACCCTTTATATATTGGGAGAAATGATCTGATACATTTGACCCAAAGTTTAGAAACTTTATTAGAGAAATTTACGATAACTTTTGCCGACCTTTTTTTCGCAACTTGCTTGACCCCAAAAATTAACATGTGACCAGTGTGATATTATAATAACTCATAACACATTATTCTTAGCATATTAGACACTCTTAGTCTTATTACATAGGTACAAGTTAGCTTAAATCTTCCGAACGCGCGGGGTGCTACCCGAGTCATTTCTTTAACCACGAACCTTTGTTTAAGGGATTCCTTTGACCTAAAGCTTTAGTTTTGTTCCTTGATATTACCACACATTTTCAGTATTATTCTCCCAATGTGCTATACGCAATCATATATACCTTATATAACCACGCCACGTTACGTATATTACGTAAGAGAAGAGAGGAAAAAAACACATGGGGTCTCACATAACCTACGGGGTAATCAGCTATGGGAAACCCAACATGATTGGGACAGGGAAGAGATACAGTCAAAATGAATCCGGACAGAGCTACGGGCAGATCCAGAGATCTTCAATTAATGACTCACACGTTACACAACCTTCACGCAACAGTTACGATTATCCTTTGAAACGCCCCATTAATGTAATAATTAGTCATTAATGAGTGATCATTGTAAAAGACAGGTGTTATATTGAGAAACTCCCTATATAAGGGAAGAGAAAATGGCTTGTAAGGATATCTGAACTACGAATACAATACACTTTACTTTTCTGAAACATCTTATTATCATCATTTACTTATTCTTCTTTACTTAATATTATTTCCTTGATTATCAGTAACTTGTGTTCATCCTAAAAACAGCTTTGGTCAAAGGATATAATTCTTTGGTTAAACAGACCGCACCTGCGATTTCTCATTAAACCGGTAATTCCCGCACCTGCGGCTACACTTCCGCACCTGCGACCTCGCACGTGCGGTCAAGTGTCCAGATCTGCGACCATATCCTGGGCTGACCAATTTTCGCACCTGCAGAGCCTTTTGCGCTCCTGCGGACCTGTACCTGCGATCAAACATCCGTAATTGCGGAAACAACATTAAAATCACACCAGCAGCTGTTTGATGCACTCTTCAACTCCAAAACTTCCCGTTAACCATCCAAAATCAATCCCGAGCCCCTCGGGACCCCAAAAAATTGTACCAACACATCATATTTGATCATTCAAACTTAGTTTCACTCTCAGAACACCCATAATAACCTCAAAACACCAAAATCACATCAAATTCAAGCTTATGAACTTTGAAATTTCTAAATTCCACCGACATTGCCGAAACTATCCAAAACACCTCCGATTGATCTGAAATTTTGCAGACATATCAAAAATGACATTACGATCCTGTTTTAACTTACGTATTCCATTCCGACCCCGATAGCCTATTTTCCACTGTCGACCGGAAATCACCAAAAACTAACTTTCGTCAATTCAAGCCTAATTCTACACCGCACATCACAAAAATATTCTGAACACACTCCTAAGTCCCAAATCACCTATTGAAGCTATACGAGCCATAAAATCCACATTCCGAGGTCGTTTACCAATAAGTCAATATCAGTTGACTTTTTCTCACTTTAAGGTTATTTAAAAGACTAAATGACTAAATTCTCACTACAACCATTCTGATTCCGAGCCTACCAACTCTAACACATCATAAACAGTATAACCAACCTATGACAAGGCAATAACAGGAATAATAATAAAATTTCTACGGAATGACCGGCCGGGTCGTTACATTATTCCCCACTTAATCATACGTCTGTCCTCGAACTTGCCCAGAGTTGTTCCAAACTCCACCAAAATTGTTGTGTAACCTACCATGCACATATTCGGAGGTGATTCCACGTCACCTTACCCCATATAGGTCTAATAGCACAACATCATTGAAATTTCGAAGTCCGATCCTGACCCATAAACCTTAGAACTAAATTTTCACTTCTGAGTCCATTCATAAGATCAAATTTCCACGACTATAAGCTGAAATAGTCTGAACATGTTGTATCAAGCCATATCCACAACACAAGATGAAATCACATAATATACCGCATGACTCAACACTCATAGAGATTACTCCTAATCCCAATCGTTGCTCATAACAACCCAATATCGGTAAATAACCTCTTATCAAACAAAACCTCGCTTAAACACCTTCATATGGTGCCGATGATGAAAGAAAAACGTAGAAACAAACAACCATTCGTCCGATCAATATCAATAGCATCCAGAGCCATAACTTGTGCAACTCGTGAACTCAATAACAACATCCCAAGAGCTCAATTCATAAAATAGAAGATTCACACGAGAGGCCTATCCTACCACTAACACTTACCATTACCACATCATGCTAAAATCCTGGCACACATTGTAAAATCAAAATGCACGAATCTGACACCAAGGATCATACCTCTACCTAACTTTGCTGCAGTGATCCCATTCAAACGCTAGACCACATGAAATACTCCAAGCCACCTTGCTCAAAATCAATAACCATGTGAAATTCGACATCAATTACTCAAAGTGCATTTCCATAACCACGGGGAAATCGGGTGATACCATGCCACCCGAACCAGAAAGAACATAACCAGCATGTCACAATCCTGCAACACCCAATTACTTACCTTACTCAAATCTCGCTATAAAGCCCCGATAGAACTACACCCTATGCACATATATAACCAACGATCACAACTCCTCGAAACACCGAAATGCAACTCATAGATCACTCCAAAACATGAATAAGCTCAGTGACAATCAAATGGTACATCCCTCAACAATAGCAATTTGGGGTCAACAATTCTGACTCAGTGTAGAACACACACCCATACTGGCCTACCAATAATTATATTCTAAATCAACTCTGGTTATCCACAACAGGTAGATAACTCTCCAAAGGTTCATAATGGCTAAATCATGACCTATACTAACACCTGACTAGCTTTGCTCGCATCCTCATAGTTCACAACTACAAAAATAATCTGTTCATGAACTCCCAGTCTCAAAATCCATGAGGCGCACTAATTACCATATCTGATCCCAATTCCACCACCCAAATATATCACACACCCCTAATACTTTATCATTTCACGAGGGATACCCCCATAAACTCCTCTGTGTCACCAAGAAACCTTGAATATCCGTAGTCGATCCAATAAGAAAGCATCGTAATTCCAATGAAGCTCCCTTAACTCGACACATTGTCATTTCAGAATGTATACCCTCGTCCAGTCATACCAATTAGTGATATCTACCTAGTCGTCTAAAATTGTCGATGTTGTCTAAGAATTTCACATATGCAATTTCTCAACTCTACACCACATACCGCATACACTACGCCATCCTATGATAAGTATAAGAACTTCATGCTCCCTTCCTAGCCACAACAACTACGTACCCAACTAGCCAAGAACTTTCCATTGATCCCATTTAGAAGAAAAATCACTATACATCACATGGCCCTCATGCCAGTAGAAATATACATCTCTAACCGTGGTAGAAACCATCAAGAACTCCCTGAATCCCATTTGTACAGCGCCAAACCGTCAAGACTGAATCCTTCTAACTCAACCAAGCTACGCATGCCACCAAATCCCAAGAGAATTGCTAAGAAACACCTGTAACAACTCATTACCTTATAAACACCCAAAGAACTAACCATATCCCTTATCGTTTATCACGCCGATCCGACCTACTACCAAGTTGTCCTATTCATTCAATTTCCTTCTGACTTACCTTTGAAATGATACTTCTTCTTGCCATAATACCGCAATTCTCAATCCTGACTCACCGCACGAAACCCGAGCATAAAAATATACCGTCTAAGACTCATAAGCCGCTGAATAATTTCTCAAATATCCCCAAAGCACCACATTAAAAATACTTACCCTGAAGAGACTTCATGCGAATTTAAAGTCATTACCTTCACTTTCCTGATACTGATGGATAGAATCCATGATAATGTAAATACACCACAAGCCTTGACACCTTCCCTGTAAATCCCAGTTCTAGCCCCTTTCACACCTTGAAGATCCTCAATCGCTACCTATAACCTTGAATCCATCTGAACCATTCTCGAACGTCATTCACTCTACGGAATTTCAATTACACTAACCAAGTAAACAGAACGACCTGACCCCGCTTGCAATCCACATACTAGGAAAATAATCCACACATTTGGAGCAACAAGCAAACTCATACACTGCACACACTACCCTTTGAAGTACAACTCAATCATTCAATAAATTCTATTATCCGTAAGGTACATTACAACCTGTATCGAAGAATTCCCCGTTACTCAAGCCATTCCCAGACTCCACCTCTGCAAGGCAATAACTGATTCACCAACATACCTCAAACCAAAACCAATACAACACATAATCGTGTAATCAACTTATCAATATCGAACTCTCCCACTTGTCTCAAATCCAAGGATCAAGACAAACAATAACTCACGATGCCCACACATTATCGCTGCCACCATACTGTGGTGGGATTCAACTAAATCCTTCATACACTTATATGACCTAGACCATCTAACCCTCAACTCGTATGTAAATCTCGCATCCACCATTGTAATGATCATGACAAGTCCCACAAGCGAGCTAAACTCAAATTACAACATACATCTCTACTGGTAGAAAAGAACTTACTACAAATCAACATAAGGATCACATACCTCAGGACAACCAGCAGGAGATACCCCTGCCTGCTTAGCCTCAAAATTATATCCCTCTATACACTTCCAAAACTCATAGGTATCACGCAATCACTACACCTTCCTACATTAGAACACAACCACTGCCTGCCCTCGAGACATCCCATTAAGCGGTATAAGAACCTGAAGCTGATGGCAATACTAACACTGGAGTTGTGGTCAAGGAATTCTTGGGCTTCTGGAAGCTCTAGTCACACTCGTCTGACCACATAGATACCTTCACTGGACACCGCGTGTCCCAAGAATGCTACTGAACTGAGCCAAAAATTCACACTTAGAGAACTTCACACAAAGCTTCTCCTCCCTATATCCTTGTAATACCATCATCAAATGCTGAGTATGATACCCCTGGCTACGAGAGTACGCCAAGATGCCATCAATAAATACAATAACAAAGGAGTTACAACACGACTGAATATACTGTCGATCAAATACATGAACGATGATGGGGCATTGGTCAGCCCAAAAGACATCACCAGGAACTCAGAACACAATAGTAAAATCCCCTTCACTCCACAACGAAACTACACGAGAGGTTCTTCAATACACTCACAACTCGAGGCCATATTCTAACTTAAGACTGAAGTCAATTACTCAATGGTTCTTGCTACATCTCCCGCTAATCCATTCTGGTCACAATCAAACAACCTGAATACATCTAACTATCATATCACACTCACCATGTAGTAATCTAGTCACAAAGTTCCACCAATAAGGACACAAACGGACATATAAGTCCCCCAACACATGTGCTCACCCAAATGAAATCTCAACACTCAAGCCACAAACAAAATTCGGCATCAAGTCCTTCCGACTGGCCTATCATTAACATGTTAAAAAAAATCACATCTAACCCATGGAAGTCACAAGTTGCCGACGCCCAACTGATACCAAGCGCTCGCGTGCGCATTCGAATACATGAAAGGAATTCAAAGAGTTACGCTTCTGGCTGAATACATGGATTCGCACGATAAGAATTCAAGAATGTGGAATGTTTCCTAAGGGTTCTGCAANAACATGTTAAAAATCACATCTCACCCATGGAATCCACAAGCCGCTGACGCACAACTGATACCAAGCGCTCGCGTGCGCATTCGAATACATGAAAGGAATTCAAAAAGTTACGCTTTTGGCTGAATAAATGGATTCGCACGATAAGAATTCAAGAATGTGAGATTTTTTCTAAGGGTTCTGCAGCCTCTCGAAGATAAGTACAGACGTCTCCCTACCGATCCGCAAGACTCTACTAAACCTGCTCATGACTGTTGAGTCTTATGTAACCTAGAGCTCTGATACCAACTTGTCAATACCCCAAATCCTAACAGGTCGTGATGGCGCCTATCGTGGAACTAGGCTAGCCAACCATCACATAACTACTCATTTTTTCTATTATAATATTTCAAAAATTAATAATAAGCAGCAAACAGAGTATATAAAATAATTTCTTTAAGTCTTTACGCCCCAATAATAATCTAACAGTCTAAACTAATCCCCCAAGACTGGAGTCAACTGATCACGAGCATCTAAGGATTTAAACGAACTCTGCTAATGTCTTAACAATGTATATGAAATAAATATTAATACTAATAAAGGAAGGGAAATAGAGAGGCTGCGGACGCTGGACAGCTACCTCGAAATCCCAAATGCTGATGACAACAATCTCGGACGACTACTGCTCTGAACCAGTACCTGGATCTGCACACAGGGGTGCAGGGAGTAATGATGAGTACGCCAACTCAGTAGTAATAAAAATAAATCACAGTCTGAAGTATATGAAACACACAGCACAAAACACCAATCCAAAAAATAGTAAAACATCCAGTCTCCATAAAGTATAAATCAAATACATAAGTTCGAAAACCAGTTTCCAGAAAATCGTTTGAAAAACAAGTATGTTTTCCAATATTTCTCAGTAAAATCAGTTTGAAAAATGAAATGAATCATAGTCGAAAATCAGTGAAATATCATCGTAAAACTGTCCCTCGGGCCATAATCATCACATAGTATCAATTTCCCTCAGCACCTCACCATCACACAGTATCAGCCCCGCGGGCAACCTCACTGTCACTCAGCATTAGCCCCTCAGGAAACCTCACTGCCACTCATGCCTCCCAATCACTCATCACTCGGCACTCGCACTCAGTAGGTACATGATCTCACTAGGGGTGTGTAAAGACTCCGGAGGGGCTCCTACAGCCCAAGCGCTATAAACAAGCCAAATCATGGCATAAATCACTCTCATGCACTCGACCTCTCTCATATCATAACATCCTCACAACATTGGCCTTCGGCCTCACTCATATCATAACATCCTCACAACATTGGCCCTCGGCCTCACTCAGTCAAACACTCTCAGCATGCCACTCGGGCCATGAATAAAACGGGGTTCTCGACCCAAAATAGTATTTCATTTCAAGAAATAGTAATATCATCAAATAAGAGTGTCAACAATTTCACAAGAAAAACTGAGTGAAAAATCATAGTTTCAAAATAGTGAGAATATCAGTAAAATAGCCCCCCAAGGGGTTAAAACAGATCGGCACTAGGCCCCAAACATGGCTTACTGCCCAATATTATATCAAATCATAGTACTACTGTAAAACATATGCTTAAAGCAGTTTCGCAACTCAATAGTTGCCCAAAAAGGTACATTTGTCCAAATTTCTACTTTGTGCACGCCCCACACTCGTCATCCAGTGTGTGCGTCACTCCACATCCGTGAAAAGATGTAAAGTCCGAGGTTTCATACCCTCATGACAGGATTTAAAGACATTACTTACCTCAACTAGCCCGAAAAGCTACTTTGTAACCCGCTTGCCTCTCGTATCAACTTCCGAGTGCTCGAAATCTACCAAGATCAGATTTTTATCATCACATTATGCTAAAGGAATGAATTCCAATTGAAAAGTACCATTTTAGAATAAAACCCGAATTTAGCCAAAACTCGACCCCCAGGCCCGGGTCTCAGAACTGACAAATTTTATACCAAAATATTCTTCATCATCTCACGAGTCCGTACATATAAAGAACTCTAAAATTAGAGTTCGTTTGACCCCTCAAATCATCCCTAAAAGGTGTCATATTCTCAAGCCCTAATTCTATCTTTTTCTACTGATTTTCATAAATTAAACAATGATAATTTGGTCCTTAATCACATATAATCGAGTATTAGGGTCCAAAAAACTTACCTCAATGATGAACCAACGTTTCCCTCTTCAAAATCACTCAAAAACCTCGGAACCCGCACAACAATGGTGGAAAAGGGTTAAAATTCACGAAGTCTCCTTTTTATACATTCTGTCCAGGGATTTCGCACCTGCGGCTACACTTCCGCACCTGCGAGGTCGCAGGTGCGGTCAAGTGTCCGCATCTGCGACCATATCTTGGGATGGCCAATTCTTGCACCTGCGGAGCCTTTTGTGCTCCTGCGGGCCCGCACCTGCGATCAAACCCGCAGATGCGGAAACAACAATAAAATCACACCAACAGCTGTTTGCTGCACTCTTCAACTCCAAAACTTTCCGTTAACCATCCGAAATCAATTCTGAGCCCCTCGAGACCCCAAGCAATTGTACCAACACATCATATATGATCATTCAAACTTAGTTGCACTCTCGGAACACCCATAATAACCTCAAAATCACATCAAATTCAAGCCTAAGAACTTTGAAATTTCTAAATTTCACCGACGATGCCGAAACTATCCAAAACACCTCCGATTGATCTGAAATTTTGCATACATATCCAAACTGACATTACGAACCTGTTCCAACTTTCGGAATTTCATTCGGACCCCGATAGCCTATTTTCCACTGCCGACCGGAAATCACCAAAAACTAACTTTCGCCAATTCAAGCCTAATTCTACACTAGACATCACAAAAATATTCTGAACATACTCCTAAGTCCAAAATCACCTAACGAAGCTATTCGAGCCATAAAATCCACACTCCGAGGTCGTTTACCAATAAGTCAACTCTCAGTTGACTTTTTCCCGCTTTAAGGTTATTTAAAAGACTAAATGACTAAATTCTCACTACAACCATTCTGATTCCGAGCCTACCAACTCTAACACATCATAAACAGTATAACCAACCTATGACAAGGAAATAACAGGAATAATAATAAAATTTCTACGGAACGACCGGTCGAGTCGTTACAAATACGATATGAAAAATATAGGGAGCTATCATTTATTGAATGAATATAAATGATAATAGCAACTTTTTTTGAATACCTTTTGTCTTATGTTATATCCTTATTGCTTCAACTTAGCCTTTTAGAAAGTTAACTTGTAATACTATATTATACTATATTTTTCTCTATTTTCTTATTTCTTTCACGGCAAATGTTTTTAATGCGTAAAACAATTAGTGTACCTTAAGAGTTTCATCAACTTGGCAAATAAGTTTACATATATAATAATTTTGAATCAAAATTGAATTGACATTTTAGCTACTTTATTAATTCAAAAACTTAATTATTTGTTGAGAGTTCATGCTTTTATAATACAACAACATACCTAGTAAAATTCTACTAGTGGATCTGGGGAGAGTAGAATGTACGCAGACCTTACCCTTACCCCGAAAAGGGTAGAGAGGCTATTTCCAGGAGACTCTCGGCTCAACAAGAGAGACCACAATATCATACAAGAAACAAAAGAAAAGGCATGTAACAGCATAAGATGCCAGAAAGAAAATAACAACAACAAATAAGTGAAAGGACAATAACACAAAACTATGCAAAACAACAATGTGAACACAACATAGACCGCTAACAAACCTAAACAAAACTCTATCAGATTACCTGGTACAAAGAGGGAAGAACTTTCGACTACCCCTAGCCTACCACCCTAATGCTCGACCTCAACATGTTCCTATCAAGAGTCATATCCTCGAAAATTTGAAGTCGCGCCATGTCCTGCCTGATACTTCTTAGGCCGCCCTCTGCCTCTTCTCGTACCTGCCAAAGTCTACCGCTCACACCTCCAAACCGGTGCATCTAGGCTTCTCCTCCACACATGTCCGAACCATCTAAGTCGCGCTTTCCGCATCTTGTCGTCCACGGGAACCACACCCACCCTCTCCCTAATATCTTTATTCCTAATCTTATCTAGCTTAGTGTGCCCACACATCCATATCAACATCCTCATTTCTGTTACTTTTATATCCTAGATATGTGAATTCTTGACTGGCCAACACTCAGTCCCATACAACATGGCCAGTCTAACCACTGCTCTATAGATCTTACCTTTGAGTTTCAGTGGCACATTCTTGTCACGCAGGACTCCAGATGCTAACCTCCATTTCATCCACCCCACCCCAATACGATGCGTAACATCCCTGTCGATCTCCCCATCTCCCTGGATAATTGACCCTAAGTACTTAAAACTTTCTCTCTTGAGGATGAACTGTGAGTCAAGCCTGACTTCCACATCCGCTTTCCCCATCACGTCGCTGAACTTACATTCCACATATTTCGTCTTAGTCTTGCTCAACTTGAAACTTTTAGACTCCAGGGCCTTCCTCCATACCTCCAGTCTCCCATTGACGCCGCCTCGCGTCTCATCAATCAGGCTTTTATAATAGTATAGAAGATATAAATTATTTTCAAGTTTTTCCTACTCGAGCACAATGTTATTCTCTTTATCGGTTTATGTAATATTGAAAACTACATTTAATAATCTAATTAAATATTAAAATAGGTACAAAACCTCTTGCTTTAGTAGTAACAATATATAAAAACATATTGTTAGAACTATGGGTTCCCTAAAAAGAAGAATCAATGTGAACATATGTCTATGCAAATTACCGTGAGGAAATATAAGGAAATAACGTACATTTCTTATTTCTCTTAAATAATATCCATTTTAAAGTACTTAATATTAGAATTTCTTACTTAATTCAATAAGGAAAAATCTATTAATAAATGTTTTTAGTTATTTTAAAGTCCTAAATATTAGGATAATATTTAAATGACTATTTTGTCTAATGTGAACACTATTTTAAAAGTGTAAAAAAGGCGAACGATATTTCGCTAAGGGCCTTCGTGTTTTGTCTATTGTGAATATTATTTTAAAAGTATAAAAAAGACGAACGATATTTCGCTAAGGGCCTTCGTATTTTTAATATAGTACTAGTTTCTCAGCACACGTGTTGCGCGTGTAATCTATTTCAATAAGTATAGTTTTTTTAAACAATCACATAAATATAATATTAAAAGTTGTATTTGAATTATAAAGTAAAGTTAAAAATGAAAGTCTGCAAGTTGTATTACAAGAAAATAATAATTGTTTCTTTTTATTTATCCAGCCTAATAAAGGAAGAAACTTTACTTGATATGACCTTAATTATCTCAATCGATATATTGAACTTAAATTTATTCATGTTTTTGTATGAATTTTCTTGAAAAACTATTTATTCATAAATACACAAATGATCAGCTAACTGAAATATGTCTTTTTTTCTTTCTCACAAGCAAAATGCATAAAATGCAATTTGTCCTATTTTTTAATCTTTAAGGAACATATTGAAGAACAAGGCATTATCACAAAATAAAATCTAATTGTTACATCTTTTTACATTTTGAGGAGAGTTTTCCTTCTGTCTAAACACGCAACTATGCATTTGAATATTGTGTTTTTTCGGAGACAAGAGACTATGATTATTATTGAATTTCTTCAAATTGATTTTTAAAAGGACTATGTTAATATTATCCAAGAAGAAGTGAAAATATGAAAAATATGTTAACTTCATATTTCGATTTATTCTTTCAACTTATTCCCATAAACGTTTAAGTTTTCGTGTGTCTATATATAATTAATTATTATTTAAATTTGAACTTTTTAAAAATAAGTTTAGTTCGATGCGAAAAAATATCTTAAGTATTTATATTTTCTAAAGATATTTTTAAGAGAATATATTACAAAAATACTCTACCTATTTCTTTTCATATTATATTTCTTTTACTATTTTATGTTCACTTAAAATAACAAGTGCTTTACTATTATCTGGATTTCTGCATTAAAATATAATATAATAGCTTGCTAATCAATTCACGTTTAAATTAGTTTTTTTAATTTTATTGTGTTTTTTTTAATTAAGGGTCATATATACTAAATTGCAGTTCACTTATAGACACCTTCGTGAAATTATAAGTTCAGTTTCTCTTTTTGTAATAACTTAACTTTATCTTTTAATAAAGTACATTTCATTTGTAAACAATAAACAAATATTAGTTACAAAAACTCTCATACAGTAAAAATTGTCTAATAAAGATATATTACATACTATTAATTACCATACCAATTTTTCGGTTATTCTATTATGTATAATAAAAATTAGACTTTTTGAAATCGTCCCAATCATGTCGGTTTCTCTTCGGTATCGGTATGGTTCGGTTAATTTTCGATATTTTTTTAAATATCATGTAAATTTCAACAGTAGAAGTAGAATACAATAAACATATGTTCTTTTATAGTACTTGGCAAAACTCTCTAGATATTTTTATCATTTAAAGTGATGAATTAAAAAAATGAAAGATGGCTAGAGTATAGATCCATCAACTATTCTACAACAACGTAGAAGAAACCAAGCAAATTCTAAAAAAAATATAAATCACACGAGTGGAAAGATATTAACCAAGTTGGGACTCAAGAATAAAGTCTATAGAAGATAAAATATTCAAAATGATAAATCTAAATTATATGAAAGGAAACATATTCGATACATTGTAGTTTTCTACCCATAAATGCTAGAATACTTTGTGTCTTGCTAATGTAGATACTTGAAATAACTTGGTTTAAGTAGAAGTAGCATAATAGGTTTTAGGAATTAGTATTTTGAGTTTAATTACTTGTTGGCTTGTAATTCATAATTCCAACGCCCAAAGAAAAATTTGTGTATTATTATTTTTAAACTAACTATATAAATATATTTTTTACATGTAAAATTTATTCGGTACGGTTCGGTATTTTTTCAGTTTATTTTCATAAAATAAAAAACCTACCCTAATTATCGGTGTGGTTATAGATTTATATAAAAACCTACAATTTTTTTAAAAGAAACCTAAAAATCGGTTCGGTGCGGTACAGTTCGGTCGGTTTAGTCGATTTTCAAATATCCATTGACGCCTACTATTAATTAAGGTGTTTTATCGTGCCTTTACCCTTAAAAAATTGCTGGAAATTGAGCATATGTTTCAAAAGTTTGTAATTTTTTCATTCGTAAATATATTTAACTCTAAGTGATAATTTTGATCTTTAACAAATGCTTAAAAATATTATCCCACGTAAATCATTATAGTCTCTCTTTTTTAATCTCCAAAATAAACCAAAGAAAGAAACTAAATCAAAACTTTAATATTATGGTAATAGATACTAAACAAAACCAATAAATATGTAAGGCAAAAGAAAATAAGAGTTTTATTATCATGAAATGTAAAGTACTCAACAATAATAATACAAAGCTGCTAACACTCGAAAAAAGAGAAAAGAATTTGCATTGTTGTATACAAAGGAAATTAACTTACCAATCGAATAAAATATTTGATGTGTGATGGACTCCTTCATTTATTTACTTTCTTATCTCCATATTTTTAAGAGTAGAAGTCAAAAGATAAATTACAAATATTATTGCACACACATGATTAGACTTAATTTTTTTTGTAAAGTTATTCATCCATAATTCTGGATCTCTATACCATTTGTCATGTTGCATGGAAACAATATGATTTTCAAAACCTCTAAGCCTAAAAAAATGCCACAATCTTGTAGCGCCATTATTTCTTTGGTTAGAATAATAGTCGGACTTGCAAATGAATTTAGCCTTCTCCATTGGTTTTTAGCAACACGTTTGTACCGTTTCAAAAAGTTTGAAAAATATAAATCTGGAAATTAAGAAGGTCAAGTGTCACATCCTCTCTTCGGCCATATGCTACAGTTGTCCTTTTCTCAAAATTTCATCAGCCTTTTCCAGTTTTTTCCTTTCTTTTATTTTTAAAAGGCCCATGTCATTTCTTAAATGACACCTTTTCGGATGAGGTGTTTTTTTCTTTTTAATTTAAATTTATAAGTAAGATCATTTAGGATATTTAAAAGGACATTTAAGTAATTTAACTTTTTAATTAAGGGCTTCCCACTTTATAATAATATAGATAAATAAATTAAGAGTTATAGTTAGCTTAAAGTATTTTGTAAACTATCACGTCACTTTTACCTGCTGGTAACATACTCTAATTTAAGATTACAAATCTTATTTCATTTTTTATAGAAGCTTATACTTGTAATATTTGTTGGGTGATGTATATTCTTTTTACACTGACAATAAAGTCATTTTTGAATCCCTTGAAATAATAATTTATTTTTACAGTAGTGGATAGTGGTTCAAAAATAATACGTAACAATTGATTTTAAATATTTTTATCCTGTTGGAAGGTGGTGCTAATAGAAAGAATAATATATTGCCATTGTTATATAAAGAAATAATAGTTTGTCATATATCTTTTAATATTAACTATTTATCTCTTGCTGCCAAAGTGGTGCTAGTCATAATATAAAGAATTACATTTTGTCATATGTGTAATAAAGACCTAATTATTAAGAATTATCTATTGCCATAATTTAGAAAGATGATACTTTGTCATATTTGTTTTAGCATTAAATATTTAACTCTTGCTGCCAAAGTGGTGCTAGTATAAAGAATCGAGTCTTGTCATAATATAAAGAATTACATTTTTTCATATGTAGTTGTATTAAACAACTAATTATTAGAGTATTGTTATATCTTTATCTTTCTGGCAAAGTGGGTCTAATTTTTCGATCCAATATTCCCACCTATTACTTTCATATACCGATAAAAACTATAACGATCCGTCCGGTCGTTTAAAGTATTTGAGACTAATTCCTCTATTTGTTCCTCCTCTATGTTATATTGTGGTAATGTGATTTGCTGGGGTGGTTGGTTTGGTTTCGGGTGAGTTTCAGAGTGAAATGGGACACTTAGTCCCAATGATGGAAGCATAAGTTGAATGAGTTGACCCGAGTTTATCTTTTATGTAGACGACTCAGGAACGGAGTTTTGATGGTGTCGATAGCTTGGTATGGTAATTTTGGAATTAGGAACATGTTCAGATATTGGTTTGGACGTCTGTAGGTCGTTTTGGCTTGAATTGGCGAAAGTTAGAAAATCGAAGGTTTGGAAGGTTGAGAAGTTAGACCGGGAGTTGACTTTATTGATATCGTGGTTCGATTCCGATTTCGGAAGTTGGAATAGGTCTGTTGTGTTATTTATTACTTGTGTGCAGAATTTGAGGTCAATTGGAGTTCGTTTGGCATGAATTGGCGTTAGTTTTGGATGTTCATGGTTTCAATAGGTTTGAATTGGGTTGCGATTCGTAGAATCGGTATTGTTTGATGTGATTTTAGGCCTTAAGTAGGTTCGTAACGTGATTTGAAACATGATGGTATGTTCGGATGGGGGCCCGGGTGTGAATCAGATTTAAATTGGGATCATTTTTGGACTTAATTAGGTGAAGGTTGTTGAAGTTCTGGTGTCATCGCATTTGCGGTGGGCTTGGACGCAAGTGCGTACATACAGGTGTGAGAGGGTTTCCGCAGAAGCGAATATGAGTTGGGCTGGGGATGACTGCATGTGCGGTCGAGCTTCCGCAAAAGCAGGATCGCAGAAGCGAACTATTGCCCGTAGAAGCGATTTGTTATCGTAGAAGCGAAAAGGTCCTGGATTAATGAGAAGCTGCACCACCGATTGATTATACATAGGTGCGGAGCCGCATAAATGGTTCTAGGTCCGCGTATAAGGAATCACTGGGCTAAAAGGGGCAGATCGAGGTTTTGTTCTCATTCTTCATCTAATGATTTAGAGACCTCGATTTTGGGCGATTTTGAGAGAGATTTTCAAGGAGATGATTGGGGTAAATGATTTTAACTTGGATTTTACTATTATACATGAATCCATCATTGTTTCTATCATTTAATTAGTGTTTTGAGTTGGAAAATTTTGAGAAATTTGTGAAAACTTCATAAGCTATATTTTGAGGATTTGGAGGTCGATTTGTGGTCGAATTGAATATTTTTAGTATGGTTGGACTCGTAATTGAATGGGTGTTCGAATTTTGTAGGTTTGGTCGGATTTCGAGAAGCGAGCTCGGAGTTGACTTTTTTATTTTCTTTAAAGATTGCAACTTTATTTTCCTGAATAGTCTTGTATTGTTTGTATATATGGTATAAAGTCATTTTGGCTAGATTCGAGTCGTTCGGAGTCGGATATTAGCGGAAAATGCTTACTAGTGGATTGAGTTAGCTTGTTTGAGGTAACTATCTTGCCTAACTTTATGTGAGAAAATTACCCGTTAAGATTGGAGTAGTTTTGTGTCATTTGTGGTACGTGAAAGCCGTGTAGGAAAGGTGAAGAGTGGGTACACGGGCTATATGTGGAAATTGGCCGGTTTAAGCAATATAGATTCATTTCATGCCTTTAATCGAACTGTCACAACATGTTATATCCATCATCGTTAATCTATCCTTACATGCTTTATTTGGTATTGTTAATACATGTCCCATCTATTACTTGTTATTTTCCCTTACATGCTTAGTTGAAGTTATTGTTTCCTTATTGCCTTGTTAATTATTTAACTATTGAATTGCCTTACTTGAAGTTGTTAATTATTAGAATATCTTATTGCTGAGTTTTGGGTTGAAGTGGTAAAAGTCGTGATCATATTGAGGCAATGTTTTAAATTATTTAAATACCATTCTTGTTGAGATATTCACCTGCAGTTGCTATTGTTGAGGATCTTGTACACATTGTGGTCACGAGCTATTTATTGTGGAAACATTGATATTGTTGGTTCTTTTGGAAAGTTGTGATATTTGGGCACTTGAGGTGCGAGTTGTGATATGTTGCAATATTGATACTCATGTGGTATTACGAGGATAGGAGTCACAACTCACGAGCTTCTAAGATTTTCTACAAACAGAGTCTGAATGAAAAACAATTGTTCTGAATGAAAAGAAACAGTAAAATAGGGAAAATAGAAGGGGGGCTCCTAGGTCTACGGACGCCAACATATCTACCTTGAGTCTCCAATAAGCAAGTCCAAGCTGCTCAGGCTCACGATCAGCTAGGGCATGTACCAAAATCTGCACAAGAAGTGCAGAGTGTAGTATGAGTACAACCGACCCCATGTACTCGTAAGTGTCGAGCCTAACCTCGACGAAGTAGTAACGAGGCTATGACAAGACACTCACATAATAAATATGTGCAAGTAACAATATATGTACAAGATAACAACAGATAAAAGCTAATCATGTATTATTGGGAGGGGGGCATGCTAAAGGGGATACAAGATACGAGAGATACAGCGGAAATGATAATCAGAACAGTCAATATGCCTTTAACTAGTGAAAATAATTAAGCACAATGAAGAAAATTTCACGGCATCACCCTTTGTGCTTTTACTCTCAACCTCACAATGAAACAATGATACCCACGGCATCACCCTTCGTGCTTTTACTCTCACTTTCAATATAAATCAATAGATACGGCACGACATCACCCATCGTGCATTAACTCACATAACATGGCACTGTATCACCCTTCATGCATTAACACTCACAATATGGCACGACATCATGCTTTGTGCTTTAATACTCTCTCTTACAACATAACAATGAACAAGTAATAACAGGGAGATAGGATCAACAAGAATAATTCTTACTTCAACAATGTTTCCACAATACCAATCTCAACTTTGGAGTTAGTACTCAATTATCACAAAAACCCATAAACACGATAAGAACGATAAATTTGACAAATAACTAGTATAAGCATGGATAACATGATCAAAGTAAGCAATAATTGCAAGGAACAAGTCACATTTGCATGCTTTAACCCGACAACAACGCATAAGTAATCGTCACCTCACATATATGTTGTACCCAAGGTAAATCTAACCATTTAGCAAATAGACAAACAAGTCCTAATCCCTCAAATCAAGGTTAACCACGACACTTACCTCGCTCCAAAAGTCCACTCAAAGCTCAACCACAACTTTGTCTTTCAAACAAGCCTCCAAACCAATAGAATCTAAAAATTTGGCAACCAAACGATTCAAATTAAGCCTTAGAACTACCCACGATTGCAAAGGATTCAATTTAGGTCATTATTGAAAAGTCAACAAAAGTCAACCCTCGGGACCACTTGGTCCAAACCCAAAATTTGCATCAAAACCCGTGTAACACCTCGTACATTCGGCTTAGGTATGAATGAGTTAAAGGAGTAGTAAGGTTATATTTTGGACATATGAAGTCATATCGGGGGGATTATGGGTGAAAATGGTTGTTTCAAAATCAAGATGGAAAGTGAGGTGCAAAAGATTCGACAAAATCGACTAAGTTTGCAGAAGGTCAATCCTCTTTCCAACGATAAATTGTGGAGCCCAAACGGAGCTCGGTGTAAAAAGTTATGCCCGTTTTACAGAACAATGTGCGATATGCGCGACCCGAGTGCGGTCGTGCACATTTTGGTAGTGTTCCTGCCATTTTTCGCGGTCAGGTGCGCGGCCAAGACTATAGGTGAGTGGGGGCGCACTTGGGGAGTCAATTTTAAAGCCCTACTTCGTCCCCCACAGCCCCAAAACATAAAAACTTTCTATAGAAGGGAAAGCTCTCAAAAACCTAACTCCTTAAGGGTCCCTCCACCACCCAAGGTAAGTTCTAATGGTGATTCTAAGCTTATTTCAATTCACCTACATCTTATTAACATGTTTAAACCCTCGATATCATTAGATATTCGATTGGGACATCATTGGTGAGAGAAGGAACCCTAGAATGTGAATTCAAGGGGATTGAACTTCAAAAAGGTAATGTCTTCACCCTCTAATTGATTCTACCATTGGATTAATGATTATAGACTCTAGATCATGAATTATGTATTGATGGGTTTGATAGAAAAGCATGAACGACTATAGGTTTGGGTTGTTGATTGTTGATTTTTGGTTAAGGGTGTTATTTACCTTAAGGGTGATGAAGAATTATGTTGATTATAGCCATTTAAGACTTTAGAATTTATCTAGGAGCAAGAGAATGGGTTATTGGGTGTAGAAACACCATTAATAAGGGCTATAAAGCTTTATACCACCAAGTATTTGATAAAATGCCTAAGTGACCAAAACATGAGTATTATTGCTAATATGGAATCCCTTTGACTTGTATTGATATAGATTAAAGTTGAAAGGATTGGTGAATGTTGTATTATACTCAAGAGCAGGAAGTTGAGGTATGTGAGGCTAACTCTTTATGTTTGGGAATGTTATTGATTCTCCCTACAATACGTTTCTTTTACGACGTAACTAATTGCTTCAGAAATATAGTTAAGCCTAGTTCCTTGAATAGTTGCAGAACTTCTATTCTCTAGCTTCATAACTTGTTCATTTCATTCTGAACGTTGTGAAATTAGTGCGTAATCAATATAGACTTGGGTTTGATGACCACAAGTCTCAGTCTAGATTACTCGGCATGTTAGAAACAATTGAAGTTTCAATTTTCATAACCAGTTCATGAATACATGTCTCAATCTAGCTCTATTGAGTATTCAAGAATTATGTAACTCAGTATGGTTTAGTATTTAAGCATCATGTGTTTCAGTATGATTCTCAGTTCTTAAATGTTGAACACCTGTATTTGGGCCTGAGGCCGTAGTTTATATGTTTTATGCATACTTAGGCCTGAGGCTGCAGTTTATGCTTTATGCATGTTTGGACATGAGGCCGTAGTTTATGCTTTATGTATTTTTGGGCATGAGGTCATAGTTATGTATACGTATACTTAGGCCTGAGGCCGTAGCTTGTGCATATATATATATATTGGGCCCGAGGCCGTAGCTTATTCAGATAAATAGGTTGTTCATCATTCAGAAGAGGGAGTATTCATATATTTACTTCCTTTGTTCAGTTCATTTATCAGTTATCAGCTATCAGTTCAGTTATAAGCTATCAATTCAGTTATCAGCTATCAGTTCAGTTATCAGTTATAAGTTATCATTTCATTTATCAGTTATCATTTCAGTTATCAGCTTAGTTTCAATTTCAGCATTTATAATTCTTTCTTTCAGTTGCTTTGCATACCAGTGCAATTCAAATGTACTGACGTCCCTTTTTCCCGGGGCCTGCATCTCACGATGCAGGTAATGATTTACATGTTGATGATTCAAAGCGCTAGGATTCTCGTACTAGCTATTTGGTGATCCCCAGTTCTTTCAGGGAATTATCATTACCTTACAGTCTTCAGTATTTTCAGACAGTCAATATTTTCAATACTTCATTAGAGGCTTCATAGACTTGAGTAACAGTTAGACAGATCCGCAGACTTTTCATATTAAGTTATATTGGCTATAAATGTCTCAAAATTATATTAGTATTTCCGCACTTTGATTAATATCATTCAGACTTTAAGTATATCAGCATGTGTTAGTTTATCTTCCGCATTCAGTATGTTTTGATATCACATGTTGATTCAGCCAGCCAGTTGGTTCGCTCGGTCACATGTAGCCAGGCACCAAGTGTCGTGTTACGTCCAGGCCCGGGTTTGGGGCGTGACAAAGCTTGGTATCAGAGCACTAGGTTCAAGAGTCCTAGGGAGTCTATGAAGTCGTGTTCAGTGGAGTTTCCTTTATATGTATGTGTCGGCCACTCATATAAACGGTTAACTACCAAGACATTCAGGATTGTCTCACTTCTTTCTACTTTAGATCGTTCCATGAAGCTTAGAGCAACAGTTAACCTTATAGTCCTATCGAATTCCATACGTATCTAATGCCCAAGCGACGAGCAAGAAAAATCCAAGGTTCTAGAGAGGATGATTTCCCATTAGGGTATAGTTATAGGGTACAAGTTAGTAACAAATGAGACTTGAGAGGATGTTGGAAGTGAGATGCAATGGATAGTAGTACATAGTAGAGCATAACCTTACTAGAAAGTACGAACGCAATTATTACATTTTATGGTTATCAATTTACCTCAGTTATCACTTATATAGTCTTTCAGTTAGCAAGTTTATGGTTATTCAGTATGCCGGTTATCAGTTATTCAGTTACCATTTTCAGTGTATCAAAATTTTGGTGACTGGTGAGTATACAGTGATGTCTATGGGTGTTAAAAGAAAATGTAAGTAACAGTGGTTATAGTGAAATCTTCGCATATTTTAGGTCTAGATTAAGACCAAGAATCACCGGATGGTGCAGTAAGTGATTTATCAAATGACGGTATACTCGGAAGAATAAGTATGTGTATGGTAATCGTATGTGTTTTACCTCAGAGAATAATTTCTTTTAATTCTTGGAAATGGAGCCACATGTGGGATGATGATAGTTCAAATGCCAGACCCTAACATTGGTTAATATAGTTTTGAACAGAAAAGAGCCTAAGGGTAAAATACCTAGGAGTCAGAAACATTTGTTATTACCAAAGATGTGATCTCGTACAACTCATGTATATGACTAAGAAGACATGATGTACAAAATGAGAACAAAGAGCATCCGATATTGAATTTGAGGGAAATATTTTAAGTTGTTTAGATTTATTCAAATCAGAATTAGAAAGTACTACATTAGTGAACTACTGTAAGAAGCCGCTATTACTGTGAGATAAAAGATAAGACAGCCCCCCCCCCCCTTTAGATTATGTGACTAAGTGTTTATTCAGATGTTTATAGTCAGAAATGATTTTGAAGCGTATAGAAAATTTGGGGTTAGATATTCCAACTTCGTTTAAGACATATGAACTTTCTCTAAGTGTGATCCATGTACATAGTTCAAAATAAAAAAGATAAGTATGCGACCGTAGAACGGGGTCGGATAGGGAGGGAAGTTAGGAATAATCGTATTCTTCAATTTAGTTATTCAAAACAGGAGAAGAAAATATGATGCTAGCAGATGGTTAGTAAAAAAAGGATAGCAAGTAAATTTGGAGTAGGTACGACAAAGTAGCAATTTCAGCATAGCTAGTAGGAGTGCAATTTGATTTACTTAGTAAAGTTAACACTAGTGAGTGGATGAAAATTTGAAATACCAAACGTGTGTTAGAACCCAAAGAGTTTAAGTTAAGTTCGAAGTACACTGATAGTGGAAAAAACAATCAGCTAGCAATAAGAGAGAAAACTATAAAAGAATAGCCTTTAGGAATTATCGAAATGTGATCTCTCCAAGATTGACAGTGTAAGAAGAGTTAAACAAATTAAGATTGTGTATGATAGTTGTGAATAATTTAGTTTTTTCAAAAAAAGAAGAAGAGATTTCTCATAAGTAAGTTGGAAGATGAGTCGTCATTGACGTAGAGTGCAAAGAATTGCAGACAATAAGGAAAGTTATTTAGATCCCAACAAAAAAAGGGGAAGTATCCGCAAGTATAAGACCATTAGTCTAAAAGGTGATGTGAAAACCATTATTAAGTCCAGATGAAACTCGAATAGTTAGCATTGGATATGAAAAAGAAAATCAGTCTGGTAATGAGGGGAAATTGTATTATTACCATAGGGATTACATCTAGCATGTGTAAGAAACACAAAGTGAGTAGAATGATCACCGAGCTTAGTTATTGATGATAAAGTGATCACAGAAAAGTAATAAAAACATGCCTATTTATGTGTTATGAGGGTAGTGACATTGCACGGGACTCTAAAATTTAGAGTATATGTCAAAGACTTAGTTCACAATAATACTATAAGTGTTTTCAGGAAGTTCATAAGAAGATAATCAAGTATGAGAAGTACAACTCATGATTGAGGAAGACAATGAATATATAGTGAAAGAAGTTCACCAGACAAGAGGAGTTCTACTTTGGACTCCGAAGATGACGGGGTTGTTGTCTAGAACAGGACTTATTCCCCCTTAGTAGCCAAAGAGAAGGAGAAACAATTTGATGATCCCTATGTGTTGCAGTTGAAAGAGGAGATTCACAAGTATGAGACGATGGCTTTTGAATAAGGGGGAGAGGATAGTACTTTGAGGTACCAAGACAAATTGGGTGTTTCTGAAAGTTTCGCCTATGAAAGGCGTTATGAGATTTGGGAAGAAGGAGGAGCATAGTCCCTTCTATATTGGGCCATATAGAATCTTGCGAAGGATCGGTCAATTAGCTTATGAGTTGAAGTTGCCATCATATTTAACGGTGGTACAACCAGTATTTCACGTGTCATGTTATAACATTCAAGTTTCCAGTACTTAGATACTCATGTCAGTTCAGTACTCAGATACTCATGTCAGTTAATTACTCAGATACTCATGTCAGTTCAGTACTCAGATACTCATGTCAGTTCAATACTCAGCTACTCCTGTCAGTCCAATACTTAGATATTCATGCCAGCTTAGTACTCTGATATTGATGTTAGTTCAATACAAATATTCGTGCCAGTCTAATATTCATATATCCATGTTAGTTCAGTATTCATGTATCCATGGCAGACCAATATTCAGTCAATGCAGTAGTCATTCAGTTCAGTATCTCAATAGTTCAGTAGTCATGTATTCATTCAGATTAGTATGCAAGTGTTTATGAAAGTTCATGTTTCCACAAGACCCGTTTAAGGCCCGTAGTTAGCAGAAGTTACAATCAGGACAATCATTCGAGGACGAATGATCTCAAGGGGGAGATAATGTAACACCCCGTATATTCGGCTTATGTATGACTGAGTTAAAGGAGTAGTAAGGTGTCACGACCCGATTTCACCCTCCGAAAGGTATTGTGACGACACCTATCTCTACGACTAGGTAAGCCTACATTTGTGGAAGATATTAAATAAAAAAAATTAAAAAATAAAGATGGAATAAAGTAAATCTACCAAATGAAATATCGCCACTCGGCATGTACGTACTAAATCCCCAAAACCCGGAATGTCACTCTTAAGCCACAAGCTCTATACCATAATAGCTCTATACAACGAAAAGGAAGTAAATAATATGTCTCTATCTAAACTGGAATGGAAGGTGACTCGGAGGATTCTGCGGATGCGGCAGAATTACCTTGGAGTCTCCTCGAAGCAGCTACAACGACCCCTAGCCACGGAACTGAGTACTGGTACCTGGATCTGCACACGAAAAAAACATGTGCAGGAAAGGGCACGAGTACACCACAATTGGTACCCAGTAAGTGCCTAGCCTAACCCCAGTCAAGTAGTGACGAGGTCAGGTTAAGGCTCTACTGGATTTATAAGTAAAACAATTTTAAAAAAGTACGGAAGGAAAATAAATTCTAAGGTAAGCAGTAAAAATGAGTAATCTGAAGTAAAACAGCAACAGGGAGCCCCGACTCAGCACAACGTATCACACAGTGAAAACTCTCGGGATACCGTCCCGTAGTCCCAAATATAAAGATGCAGTACAGGGGGATCTCCCGGAATACGTCCGTAGTCCCAATTTAAATATGCAGTACATGGGGATCTCCCGGAATACGTCTGTAGTCCCAATTTAAATATGCGGTACATGGGGATCTCCCGGAATACGTCTGTAGTCCCAATTTAAATATGTAATGCGGAACGAATGACAGATAAGGCATCAATTGAAACGGTTCATCAAATAGCAGGTAGGGAAAGCAATAAGCTAACTAACATGGCGCACGGAGTGTCAGATAGGAAATTTAATGTTTAACAGGTAAGCATGCTTTCCTAATCTAGGCTGAACAATTTAACACAGTAAAGCAAGTTAATAGGAGAAAAACAATTTATAATTTTCGGAGAAAAATGGAATTTAAGCAATAATGGTCTGTGTACGTACTCATCACCTAACGTACACAGCGCTCACACAACAATCAATATCAAAACAACCTAAGGGGAAGTCCCAACACAGAGTTAGGCAAGCCATTTACCCCGACTGCTCTACTCAACCCGAAACCACGTTCTTGCCACGAGTACTCGACTCTGAATGGACCAAATCTATTCAATTTAATTGCATAATGTAAATATCACTTTAAGAAATCAATCTAGATAACTAGTTCAAAGCTAATACGCGAAATTAGGAAAATTTCCAAAAACGTCTCCCGGACTCACGTCTCGGAATCGGGTGAAAGTTACAAATTTAGAACACCCATTCACTCATGAACTCACTCGAACAAGAATCATCAAAATCCGACGTAAAAATCTCCTTTAAATCTCAGATTTCTACTTGGGGAACTTTCATCCCATTTTCATAATTTTTCACCTATATTCCTTGTTAGATTGAAGAAATTGTTATAGATTAATGATATATAAGTGAAACATGATTAGGAATCGTTACCTATGAGTCTTCTCTTCAAAACCCACTCAAAATTGCCTAATCCCGAGCTCCAAATTGTTTTTATAAAATATGAATTTCAAACCCTCGAATTTGGATGTAATCTGCCTAGCGACCCCGCACTTGCAGAAAAGATATCGCAGGTGCGAAAACTCATTAAAAGGATGGGGGTCGTACCTGCGGTTTATGGGCCGCATCTGCGGCTCCGCACCTGCGGATTCCTTATCGCACCTGCGAGCCCAAACACCTAGGACCAAAACCGCACTTGCGCATCAATCGCCGCACATGCGCATCCCCTTCCGCAAGTGCGAGACACCAGAACCAGCATGCTTCAACTGGTTTTTAAGTCCAAAAACTTCTCGTTGGGCATCTGAATCATCCCCGATGCCCCCGGGACCTCAACCAAAACTACCAACCAGTCCTAATACCTCATCCAAACTTATTCGAACCTTTAAAACACATCACATAACACCAAAATCACAATATATGCATGGATTCAAGCCTAAGGACTTATGAAATTTCCAAAATCCACAACCGATGCCGAAACACGCCAAAACTAATCTGAATAACCTCAAATTTTACACACAAGTCATAAATGACACTACGGACCTACAACCACTCTCAAAATTCCATTCTGAGACCGATATCAAAATTTCACCGATCGGCCGAAATTGCCGAAATTTTAATTTTCGCCAATTCAAGCCTAAATCTACTACAGATATCGAAAACACATTCCGGACATGCTCCTAACCCCGAAATCACCCAACGAAGCTAACAAAGTCGACGAAATTCCATTCCGTATCTGTCTTCACGCAGTTCCAACTACGGTCCGATTTCTAAGGCTTAAACTCACATATAGGGACTATGTGTCCAAAAACTCTCCTAAATTCACGACTATCATTCTGACAAGTCCCATAAACAGATATAAACATGGGGAAAATAGTTATTAAGGGATCGGGCGCTAGCTCTCAAAACGACCGACCGGGTTATTACATAAGGTTATATTTTGGATATATGAAGTCTTATCGCGATGATTATGGGTGAAAATAGTTTTTTCAAAATCAAGATGGAAAGTGAGGTGCATAAGATTCGACAAAATCGATTAAGTTTGCAGAAGGTCTATCTTCTAGAAGAGATTGATAAAACTGTGTAAGGAATTTAGGAAACATCAAAGCATGAAAGTTGTAGGCCTTTGAATTATCTTTGAAACGATATATTGTGGAGCCCAAACGGAGCTCTGTGCAAAACGTTATGCCCGTTTTATAGAATAGTGTGTGATATGCACTACTCGAGCGCGGTCGCGTACATTTGGTAGTGTTCCTGCCATTTTACACGGTCAGGTGCACAACCAAGCCTACAGGTGCGCAGGGGCGCACTTGGGGAGTCATTTTTAATGCCCTACTTCGTCCCCCACAGCCCCAAAACATAAAAGCTTGCTCTAGAAGGGAAAGCTCTCAAAAACCTAACTCCTTAAGGGTCCCTCCACCACCCAAGGTAAGTTTTAATGGTGATTCTAAGTTTATTTCAATTCTACAACATCTTATTAACATGGGTAAATCCTCCATATCATTAGATATTGGATTGGGACATCATTGTTGATAGATGGAACCCTAGAACTCGAATTCAAGGGGATTGAACTTTAAAAAGGTTATGTCTTCACCCTCTGATTGATTCTAACATTGGATTAATGATTATAGACACTAGATCATGAGTTATGTATTGATGGGTTTGAGATAAAAGCATGAACGACTATAGGTTTGAGTTGTTGATTGTTGATTTTTGGTTAAGGGTGTTATTTACCTTATGGGTGATGAAGAATGATATTGATTATAACCATTTGAGACTTTAGAATTTATCTAGGAGTAAGAGAATGGGTTATTGGGTGTAGAAACACCATTAATAAGGGCTATAAAGCTTTATGCCACCAAGTGTTTGATAAAATGTGTAAGTGACCAAAACATGAGTATTATTGCTAATATGGAATCCCTTTGACTTGTATTGATATAAATTAAAGTTGAAAGGGTTGGCGAATGTTGTATTATGCTCAAGAGCAGGAAGTTGAGGTATGTGAGGCTCTCTATGTTTGGGAATGTTATTGATTCTCCCTACAATACGTTTCTTTTACGACATTACTAATTGTCTCAGAAATATAGTTAAGCGTAGTTCCTTGAATAGTTGCAGAACTTCCATTCTCTAGCTTCGTAACTCGTTCATGACTTTCATTTTGAACGTTTTGAAATCAGTGCGTAATCAATATAGACTTGGGTTTGATGCCCACGAGTCTCAGTCTAAATTAATCAGCATGTCAGAAACGGTTGAAATTTCAATTTTCATAATCAGTTCATGAATACATGTCTCAGTCTAGCTTTATTAGTATTCAAGTATCACGTAACTCAGTATGGTTCAGTATTTCAGCATCATGTATTTCAATATGATTCTCAATTCCTGAATGTTGAACACTTGTATTTGGGCCTGAGGCCGTAGTTTATATGTTGTATGCATACTTGGGCCTGAGGCCGTAGTTTATGCTTTATGCATGTTTAGACCTGAGGCCGTAGTTTATGCTATATGCATTTTTGGGCCTGAGGCCGTAGTTATGTATACGTATACTTGGGCCTGAGGCTGTAGCTTGTGCACATATATACTGGGCCCGAGGTCGTAGCTTATTCAGATAAACAGGTTGTTCATCATTCAGAAGAGTGAGTATTCATATCCTTACTTCCTTTGTTCAGTTCATTTATCAGTTATCATCTATCAGTTCAATTATCAGCTATCAGTTATCAATTTAGTTATTAGTTATTAGTTATCATTTCAGTTATCAATTATCAGCTTAGTTTCAATTTCAGCATTTATAATTCTTTCTTTCAGTTGCTTTACATACCAGTGAAATTCAAATGTACTTACATCCCTTTTGCTCGGGGCCTGCATCTCACGATGCAGGTAATGATTTACAGGTTGATGATTCAAAGCGCTAGGATTCTCATACTAGCTATTTGGTGATCCCAGTTCTTTCGGGGAATTATCATTACCTTACAGTCTTCAGTATTTTCAAAAGTCAATGTTTTCAATACTTCATTAGAGGCTTCATAGACTAGAGTAACAGTTAGACAGAGCCGCATGCTTTTCATATTAAGTTATGTTGGCTATAAATGTCTCAGAATTGTATTAGTATTTCCGCACTTTGATTAATATCATTCAGACTTTAAGTATATCAGCATGTGTTAGTTTATCATTCGCATTCAGTATGTTTTGATATCACACGTTGATGCCAGCCAGTTGGTTCGCTCGGTCACATGTAGCCAAGCACCGAGTGTCGTGTTACGTCCAGGCCCAGGCTCGGGGTGTGACAACCTGATTACCCATTCATCCCCGAGCCCGATTATGTTATTGATTTTGGAATCCGACCTCAATTAGAGTTCTAAATCTCCATTTTACAAAAATTGCTAATTCTACCCAAACCCTCAATTTCTACCATGAAAACACAAGATTTTAGGTTAAAATCTTAGGTAATAAAATTAAAGATTGAATACACCAGTTTAGAATCACTTACCAATGATTTGGGGAAGAAGAGTTCTTTGAAAAATCGCCTCTAGGGTTTCTAAGTTTGAAAATTAGAGAGAATGAACAAAAATCTTGTTTTCTCAGCTATTTGGTCACTTGCAGATGTCACATTTGTGACCTGGGGTTCGCAAATGCGAAGGAACAATCGCAAATGTGAAGTCCACCATTCATGTTGTCATCGCATTTGCGATGATTTATTCGCAAATGCGAACTTTGACCTTCCGCAAATGAGGCCGTTTGCTCGTAATTGCGATCACTGTACCCCCTAACCCACTTCCCAAATGCGAAGCTTTGTTCGCAAATGCGAACTTGAGGTGCTCCAGCTACTCTTCGTAAATGCGATGAGTTGCTCGCAAATGCGAACCCATCAGAGGTCGCAAATGCGAAGCCCGACCTCGCAAATGCGAGATCAGAGGCATGCACCTGACTGAAGCACACCAGCAATGTTGCTAAGTCCAATTTCACTCCGTAGCCGATCCGAAACTCACCAGAGCCCTCGGGGCTCTAATCCAAATGTGCACACAATTCTAAAAATATCATAGAACTTGGTGGCGCGATTAAATCGCCAAAATAACACCTAGATACGATTTAGCATCAAATCAAAGGAAATTTTCAAGAAAACTCATGAACTTATATTTTCACAACCGGACGTCCGAATCAAGTCAAACCAACATTGTTTCTCACCAAACTTGACAAACAAGTCATAAAGATACTATTGGACCTATATCGGGTTCCGAAACCAAAATACTGACCCGATATCACAAAAGTCAAACATTGGTCAAACATTTCAAAGTCATTAAGCCTTTAACTTTCAAATTTTAACAAAGTGCGATAACTCGGGCTAGGGATTTTCGAATTCGGTTACGGGCATATGCCCAAGTCCCAAATCATGATTCGGACCCACCGGGACTGTCAAAACACGAATCCGGGTCTGTTTGCTCAAAATGTAGACCGAAGTCAACTCATATGGATTTAAAGCAAAATTTTCATATTTTCTTAGTTTTTAACATAGAAGCTTTCCGAAAAAACACCTAGATTGCGCACGCAAATGGAGAAAGGCAAAAATGAGGTATTTAGGGCTTCAAAGCGCAGAATTAGGTTCTAAACATAAGATAACCTATCTGGTCATCACTTCAAGTAAGGAGTCATGCTCCTTGTCAATTATGCAATCTTTTCGTTCAGGGAATATCATATATAACCATTTATTCTTATCCCTCGCACATGCATGCCTTTTGGTTGAATTTGATCGTGCATTAGATACGCTGTCCATGAACTTGGTTCATACATATATTCCTTTCTCAATCAATAAAACTAAAACCACTCAGGCCAACATTACATTTAAATAGCAATAAGAACAAAAAAACGTTCAATTTTTTTTTTTAACGTGCATGAAACATGAGAGTTAGATCTAGTTTATCCCCGTGGAATCAATTAAAAGGATTATGTTAGATATAATCAATTGAAACTGATAACTTGAATATTTTTACAATTAATTGCTTCTCATTGGCAATTCATAAAATGATTTAAATTTTACTGCACTAAATAGTCACATGTTGAAAATGAAACAAAGATATATACTATAGATATCCTTCTAATTTTGGTAAGAATATTACTGTGTCAATGTTTGATTAATGCAACTCATGAGCAGACAATGTATTGATTTGCTGAATTTTTATTGACGTCAGCTCGTACTGCGACAGTGCTTCTGTGGAATAGTCATGTGCTTCTGGTTGAAGTTGTTATTTCTTAACAGAAAACTAACGGAAAGATGTAATTTCTCATTGTTGGGACAGTTGAGGGATGTTTTTTTTCTCATTAATTGTAATAGTAAAAGGATGTAATTTAAGTCTCGAGTATAGCTGAGGGATATTTCTGGCCATTTTCTCTAGATTATTTCTATTTAAACATGTGAGATGTTGCTTTTTCTTCTTGCCTTTTCTTTCTGACCTTAAAATTGAAGTACAAGCAACTGATCATCTTCCCATCATTTCCACTGAAAAAGCAGTGTCTTTTGACTTCCTAACATGGAACCTGCAGTGTTTTGGCATACCTGCTTAGCCATTTGTATCTTCTTTTCTGGTTTCATGGTGTTATGTCATCAAACAGACAAGCTTATTCTTCAAGAAAATTCAAACCAAGTTTCATTGTCAAGCAATTTCTTGTTTGGAACGGCCTCTTCATATTGCCAGGTTCTTTCCCCTTTTTGTTTTTTCCTTTTTACCCGATATTCTTGTTTTTAACCGCTCTTTTTTGTTTTCTTTTTCTCCGCAGTATGAAGGAGCTTATCTCAGTGACGGGAAAGGCCTCAGCAACTGGGACGTTTTTACCCATGAAGCTGGTGAGCTTTCAAAATGCCAATTTCTTTCAATGTTTGCAACATGAATTCTATTTACTGTGTTATTAGGCTACCAAATCAGTCACCAGCTCCCCGCACACCCCACAAATAGAGAAAAACACTATTAGAAAATGGGCCTACGGGAACAGTTTTTTAGCAACGGTTCACAAACCGTTGCCATAGAATGGATATAGTAACGGTTTTAACCGTTACAATAGCATTTGGGTGGTATCAGTGCGCTTTAACTATTGAATCGTTGCAATTGTAACAAAACTGTTGCCATAGAAGGTTTTTCCGCAACAGATCTGTAAACCGTTCCACTAGACATATTTATGGGAACGGTTCAGATGAAATATTTTCTAATTGGAACGGTTTTTCATTCTCTCCCGCCTGAAATTTGCTAAACTCACCAAATCAACCCCTATTTTTTATATTTTTGATTTATTTTAATATATAATGTTATTATATCCCTTTTCCCCTTTCCCCCAGTAAATAAACCCACGCCCCCTTCATCGTCGATACATCCAAAGAATTGTAAGTTACCTTCATATCCATCGCTCCCTCTTTCACAACACAGTTCATCTCCTTCATCATCTCCTTCATCTAAAATTAAACCCCTCTTTCACCAGTAAAGCCAACGCCGTCCACAAATTGACCCTTCATAAACCCACGCCATCCACAAATCGACCACACTTTGCCCCCTCATCCCACCACTCACTGGTGTCCCCGCCGTCTTCGGCTGCTGCAGAGGCTGCTTCAGGTTTGGGTTCTGACCCGAATTACTCCCACCACTAACCCTACTGCCTCTTCTTACGGAATCATCTCCTCTTTGTTGTTGTTTATTACAAATATTAGGACCAGAAGAAGGGCATCAGCAACAAGACCGAAAGCAGAATCAGAAGAAGGGTATTTATTCTCAAAAACACTGGAAAGCTGATAAACTGTAAGCTTTTCTTATTGAAGTATATGTTTGTTGGTTGTGCATTATTTATTTTTCCTTTTCTTGTTTGCTTCAGTTTTTGGGTATTAGGTTTTTGTGTTGAAGTTCCAATTTTTGGATAGTTTTATTTCCTATTAGCCAGATTTTTTGGGCTTGTTTTTATATATAAACATAACGAAATAAAAGACAATGTCACATTAGTGTTTGGATCAATGGGTTCTATCACACATGTAGCTATCATTAGTCTTTGGATCAATGGGTTCTTTGAAGATGAATTTCTCCTCCTTTGCATAGTCCAAAACCCATGTGCACCGTCCAAGAAGATATTCTACTCTCACATGACACTGGCTGATTATGTTACACTAATGTATTTTCTGATGTATTTATTTCATTTGTTAAATGATGATTAATCTGGACTTCTTTTAACATATCTAACTCAATTTTGAGAGAAAACTCATAAGTATTTTATAGTGATTTTCGGCCTATTAAATGACGTTTGCATTACACTTGGTTTATTATAATAGAAATTATACTTTGTCAAACGAGTAATATAAAAATATCATTCATGTAATGATTTGTAAGACCACTATTATCGAATAGCTAAAGCGGGTGTCATATTGGCTTTTCAAGGGTATCAACTTAGAATTTTGATTTTCGGTGTACCATCTAATTCGGAAACATGATTGATCTCTTTTGATGTGCATTTACTGACATTACTCAGGCTGAGTCATGTTCTTTTTAGATCAGTAATGAGAGATTGAGGTATTTTTCCTTAATTGAAAATATCTGATTCGTTAGGATGCTTGTCTGTTTTAATTTTTAGGAGTAAATTTCTCATTTTCTGTCTACGATCCTTGATTTGACAACTATTGAATACTATGTTGCTGAGTTCATTTGTTAAATAATCTTTTTGCTAATTAAACCAGAGTTTGGTTACCCCAATGTTTTGAATGCAATATCATTATCTTGATTGCTTCACGATTTACTACGTCATTTTTTATGAAGAACTTGGATGTGAATTGAGTTTTCTTTTATTGAAAGAGAATGACTTAACTAGCAAGTTGCAGTATATGTGTAAAATAATATAATACTTTGTGAATGACTATATGGTTGATTATTTTTCTGAAAATTTTGTGAACCGTCGGTGCACAATTCATCTACTATGGCTCTATTATTTGAGTTCCTAACTCTAATATGACAGTTATTTCTTTATGGTAATTACCTTCCACTGTTGCTGCCCAGAATTTTGCCTCCATATGAATCTCCAACACTGCCCAGTTAGCACACAGCGTGGTGGTTCTGGATTTTTGTGTCCATATTTGTAGTCTGCTTTGTGCATGAACCAGTAGTTTCCCGTACCAACTTTCATCTTTGACTATCATGCTCGATGTAAGTTTGGAATTATGCCATTTTGTATCACTCAATTCTTCCCTATGATCAATTGAAATGCCTCATCCATGAAAATCTGTCCTGCATTTGACTTGTGACATTTCTGATGATGTTCTCTTGTGATTCCATCCATCTTCATCTCTTCTATCTGATCCAATCATTTCCTGTATGTAATATTTTAATCATATTCTTCTATCCGAGCTGGAATACCAAAGTGAAATAATAGTGCACATGCTAGTTTCTGGGACACATGTTTTCAAAATAAGGATTGACAACATAAGATTGGCTAGTCAAGGCTAGATTTAAACCTACTCACTTCACTGGAAATATAGTATAACAAACAAAGAACTGAGGAATAAAAGTGGCGATTCTGCTACGTTCATATATTGTTTGTATCCCCCAACATTTTCTGCAATAGTTGGTGTTATACCAAACGTTAGTTCAGTAGCAGAGTATCAGTAACCAATTTGTGATCTAGCAGAGAGCTCCAAGTATGCAGAGTTTCAACATTCTTTTACTTATAATTATGTGTACTACATTTATTTGGAAACTTTCTTGTTCTTACTAGACATTTCCATATAACAAATGCTTGAGTTTTTCATTATGCTTCATTAAACAGAACTTTTTCATTTAACAAGAGTTTCTCATATGACAAGTCTTAGTATTTTTCAACATGCCGCATTAACAAAACAACTCCAAAAAGAGTCTAGATCTCTCTGATTGAAGAGTCACTATATGTTCACCCTGTCATCACATTAAGATGAAGTTTGTCTGTAAATAATGAAATGCTCCATATGTTCCATTTTATACGACACTTTTGCCTTTTAGTTCGTTCAAGAAAGAATGACATGTTTCTACATGGGACCTGAACATCCAGGTCGCGTGAGATTGTATGGAAGAGGGGTTACCAAGACTGTCTTAAAAGGGAAAGGGGATCTTGGATCTTCTTCCGATGTTGTCGATGAGAGGATGCAACAGAAAATGGAGGAAATGGAAGAGAGGATGCAATAAAGAATGCTGGAAAAGTTGAACGAACAAAAGGATGCTATGGAACAACATATTACAATGAACGTTGTCGCACGACTTCAGCGTCTGAACCCAGAATTGCGACTTGATCCTGACATGCTAAGGTTCGTAGAAGCTTCCTCTGCACAACAAGCTATTGTTCAACAAAACAATCGACCATCTGCTGGTAGTAACAATCAAGGTCAGTACTTACCAAATGTTATACATTTTCTTCTATTTCTTCTTCTTCTCCTCCTTCCTTGTGCTTCTTCTTCTGCCACTTCTCTCTCTCTCAAAGTGTAAATAGTTTTTTTTACTTTGCCTATGGCACTTACTCACGCAAATGAAAGAAATAAAAAGAAAATACCTAACATTTGGAATAGTTGCAAAATGTATGGCTTGTGCCTTGGGGTATTTGGCACTTGATAGTGATATTTTGTGTTGTTGACTGCCTTGTTGGCCTGTTGGTTGTTGCCATTAAGTTTAATTGTTGTGCTGCTCTTTATGGCCTTGTTGGCATGTTGGTTTTTGCCATTAAGTTACAAAATGTATGGCTTGTGGTTGTTGCTGATTTGGTTGGACTGTTGTAGTTTAATAGTTTATGGTGTTTGTTAAGTGTTCCTTTTATCTTATAGGGAAAAATTAAATAGTCAGAAGACTATTTTGAAGACCATTGTCAAAATAGTCAGCAAGTTCCTGTTTTGCATAGTATGATTCTTCCTTGTGTTGTTCTAGTGTCTTTAGTGTTTCATGTGCGATGTGTCTTCCCATGTTGCATCATTATCATTTGCACATGAGTTCTGAAAATTACTCATGAGTACGTTGAGGGAGTGTAATATTGATGCACTGCCTTTAAGCACATAAATGGAATAACTCATTTGCTTGTTTCTTGTACCCATTCCATGATAGTGTACCTGAGTAGTCCAGTGACTCTGCTATCCAAGGGTGTTAACCCTTTTTGCATTGTACCATTCCGTGTCCATTATCCAAATGAGGCATGCAAGGAGTAGATGAACTCCAGTAGTGATTTTGCCTCCAAATTTGAGTGTTGTCCATTTGTGTCTTGCTGTATGCATCATCTTGGGTGACATTTCATATGATGTTGAGTTGTGTTGCATTAAGATCCAGACCAACGAGGTCCCAAATATTTTTCCAATGAAAAGACAACTCCAATGTTTGCAGAGGTCACCCATTGACCTTTTCCAGTTGTTGCTTCTCATACTTGTGCATGTCACTTTTCCTTCTTCAAGGGAAACTAAGCCATGGGGGCTTATTTATTTATTTTGGAAAACAAATTTAAAAAAATGAACACCCTTGTTTCTGTGTTTATTTAGATTATGTTGAATTATATCAAACCCATTTTTGGTTTTGAAACGAGCAGTTCTCTTGAAGACTAATGGCTTTATTTATCCTCTTTTGTAGGTGGAGTAAGAAATGAAAGAAGATGGAAGTGAAGAACTAGACCTACTTGAGATGAATTTTGAATTGCTATAGATGAATGTTCTATAGGAATCTTTTGTTATCAATATTTTTGAAACTTACTCTCTTGAAATGTATTAAACTTATGCATTTGGGGTAGGACATTTGCTTTATGGATATTATTATTTGCTTGATGGGTGATTTATATTATTAATAGTTTTATTTTATGATTTATTTAAATTTTAGTGCTATTATAATTTATTATATATATAAATATTTATTTATAGCAGGGGTTATATTATTGTTTTAACTGAACCGTAGCAATAGCCTACCAGAACCGTTGCAATAGGATACAAAATAGTGTTCCATTATAAATGCAAAACTGTTGCAGTAGGTCATATGAATCGTTCCAACATAACCTATTAACTGTTCCGGACAAAAAATAACTGTTGCGATAGCGTAAAAGAACCGTTGTTATATCTATAAATAATTGTAACAATAGCTTACATAAGTGTTGCATTAACTAATATAGTAACAGTTAAGACCCGTTCCATAAACACTATAGTAACGGTTTTAAACCGTTCTAATTGGAAAAAATAACCGTTCCAAGAGAGAAGGGAAAAACCATTACGATAGATGAATCTATGACCACGGAGATGCAAACCGTTGCAAAAACCGTTCCCATAGACCTATTGTTACGCGGACTGATGGGACGGTTTATAAACCGTTCCTATATCTCTATGGCAACGGTTATACCGTCTGTGGGAACGATTTTCCAACCGTTACCGTAGGCCAATTTTTCAGTAGCGAAAGGAATTCATGTAATTTATTATTTTGGTCTTGTTGCAGGTCATGTTAAGGATGGAAGCAATGAAGATGTTGCTGTTTATCAGTACCATCGTTATTTGGTAATCTAGTTGATGCTCAACCTTTTTTTTTTTTTTTTAAAATTAATTTACTTCTGCAAACACAGAACCCAATAGCTGCGGCCCTCGAAGTTTGGTTGGCCAAGATGCAAAAATCACCCTACTTTGAGAAATGTTTGTTTTTTCAGAAGAGTTTTTTTCAAAAGTAGTTTTGGTCAATTTGTATTTGAGTAAATTATTTGAAAAATATTTCTGAACAACAATTAGTGTTTGGTCAAACTTTTAAAAACTACTTCTAAAAGTGTATTTTTTTCTAAAGTGTTAATTAGAATTAGTTAATTTTTTAACTAATCTTTGTGTTGCAGATAATCCTATTTAATTTTTTTATCTTTGCTTGAAGAACAACGATCTTAAGTAATTTTCTTATTTCCCTCCCTCTATCTCTCACGAGACACGTCGTAAAGTATGATAGATTTAAAATGCATTGTAATCATGAGTAGTTTTAGAATTTGACTGTTTGCATCATACAATGTGCTTAGTTAATTAATGATGTCAACCAATAATGAAAAATATCAATAATATTCTTTTGAGGATAAATCTACAAATTTAGAGAATATATTGGTAAAAGAAATAAAAGTAGATCTCTAAATATATTCTACTTTCAAATTTGGTGTTTTTCTCATTGTAATTGTGTCATTCATCAAAACTACTTGATAGATTTCTCTCTTAGATGCATTAACGAGTTGTTACTGCAACCTTCTCTTTATGCCTTCACTACAAGAAATATGATCTACGACGACATTTTATAAATGTCGTTTTAAGTTACATAAATGTTACAAAATTGATTCCCGGCATTTGTTTGATACTTAGTCCAAATGTCGTAAATCGAGTTGCTATGCATATCACTAATTAAATGTCGGTTTATTCTTAATTATGTGATATTTAAATCAAACGTCACAATTATTTATGTCATTTTTCATCAAATGTTAGTATTTTTACACATTTTTCTAACAAATGTCACTAAATGAACCTTTTCTGACATTTATTATAAATGTCATTAATTAAGTGTAGTCGTAGACCATATTTCTTGTAGTGCTTACATTTTGCAAATTACCTTTAAATTTGCTTTTTTAATAAACTCGGCTAGTATTACGTAATTTGGCAGTTTATTTTGTTCTTGAGGAATAGTAATTATGTCTTGAAACTGATATTTTTGTTGAAATTGGTTAGTTAAGCTTAACAATGGTTCAAATCAGATATTTGATTTCTTAATTTTGATAAAAAAATTGTTCTTTGTTTGATTTACTGTACTGGAAAAGACTAAGGAGCATACAGTTACTCAATAATTCTTTGGACGGGATTAAGCTATAGAAATTCAGGTAGTGCTCCATACAAACTACAAACAGCAATACTGTAATTAGGGGTGACAATTTGAGCCCAAACCCATCCAATCCGTTCAGAGATTAATGGGTTGGGCTAAAAATATTTTAGTTCATTGGTCAATTTGGGCTAAACCCAAGTTAATTCATTATTTTTTAGAGGAAATGACGCATAATGCCCATTAAGGCCAAAATATTTACCCGTTATTGCCCATTCCAAAATTAATTACAATTCTTACCTATACAGCACAAACATATTACATGACCATTCAATTTTCTATTCCCCTTTAATTTGCTTTACCCCACGTGAGGGGCAAGTGGAAAATGTAAATTTATTCCACTTTTTGTTTTATTTTATGACTTGAATCACATTACTTTTGACTATCTTTCCGTTTATGATATGTACTTTGACCGTAGAAACATATATTAATAATTATTAGAAAAATAAAAATAAAAATGAAATAGAATATTCGTAGTGAGAAAAATGGACAAGAGGAATAAGTTGATCGGAGAAACTCCTGATTGCCGTGCATACCACAATTTTAAAAGGATTGTCCTGAATTTTTGTTCCAATTGTTGTCCACATAGTGACAACTGATATTATTTTAGTTTAATAATTAAATTTTAAAAAAAAATAAACTTTGCGTACAGTTGTATACCCTGTTGGTATAGCTATATACTATACCGGTATCATAAGTAGTTGGAACATTTTTTGGTTGTATTAGAAATATTTAATTGGTATACTATTTGATTTTTCTTTAGTAATAGTAGAATATCTTAAATTCTTTTTAATTTTTCTTTATGCATGTGTATTATGTAATTATTTTAATTTTTTCTTCCTGTATTTGTCTTATATAATAGTATTATAATACAATATCGTTAGTTGTTGGTCTTTGATGTGTAGATTGTACCTTTGATGCTGGTTTTTGGAGATTTATTGTACAAAAATTTAAATCCACCATTGAAGGGCCTTGAAGCTTGAAACTCATAATTTGGTATGTTTGAGTTTTAATTGTTTTGATCTGATCCTGCATGTGTTTGTTTGGAAAGTTGATTGGAGGTTGTAGCTAAAGTTTTAGTCAGTTTGGTAGAGATTTTATAGTAGATTTTAGAAATTTGGGTTGAAATATAGTTGAACCAGAGAAGAAGACGAATTTGTATTGTATACCCAAATAGTATACAAATATACCATTTTGGTATACAATTCATTCCAACTATATACTATATTAGTATAACTATATACTATATTGGTATCATATGCTAGTTGAATCATTTTTTGGTTGTATTAACTGCATTTAATTGGTACAATTTTATTTTCTCTTAATAATAGTAATATAGTATAATATCTTGAAGTACTTTATTATATTAATAAGTGGTACACTATTTTTTTTATTTTTCTCT
>MDKH01211027.1:0-14727 GCA_005239495.1 Nicotiana undulata | reverse complement strand
TGGGTTACTATATTTGATAACGATCGCTTACATTCTTTTAAGGTGTAAATTGAGCGTATCAGTTTGCTTCAGAGGTTAGACATTCCGGAGTGGAAGTGGGAGAGAATTACTATGGACTTTGTAGTTGGGCTTCCACGGAATTCGAAGGGTTTTGATGCTATTTGGGTCATTGTGGATAGGTTGACCAAGTCCACGCATTTCATTCCCGTCAGTACTACTTATACTTTAGAGCGGTTAGCTGGTATTTACATTAAGGATATTGTCCGGTTGCATGGAGTTCCGGTTTCTATTATTTCTGACAGAGGTACTCAGTTCACATCTCAGTTTTGGAGAGCTGTACAGAAAGGTATGGGTACCGATGTAGAGTTGAGCACTGCATTTCACCCTCAGACCGACGGGCAGTCGGAACGGACTATTCAGATATTGGAAGATATGTTACGGGCTTGTGTGATTGATTTTGGTGGTTCATGGGATCAGTTTCTGCCATTAGCGGAATTTGCATATAATAACAGCTATCAGTCTAGTATTCAGATGGCCCCGTATGAAGCTTTATATGGGAGGAGGTGTAGATCTTCGATTGGCTGGTTCGAGCCTGGTGAGGCTAAGTTATTGGGCACAGATTTGATTCAGGATGCATTGGAGAAGGTGAAGTTGATTCAGGAGCGACTTCGCACGGCGCAGTCTAGACAGAAGAGTTATGCGGATCGGAAGGTTCGGGATGTATCATTTATGGAATGTGAGAAGGTACTACTAAAAGTATCACCCATGAAGGGTTTTATGAGGTTCGAAAAGAGAGGAAAGCTGAGTCCGCGATTTATCGGTCCTTTTGAGGTACTTCAGAAGGTTGGAGAGGTGGCTTATAGACTTGCTTTGCCACCCAACTTGTCGGGTGTTCATCCGGTGTTTCATGTGTCGATGCTCAGGAAATATGTTGGTGATCCGTCTCATGTGTTAGACTTCAGCACATTTCAACTTGAGGGTGATATGTCATACGAGGTTGAGCCAGTAGCTATTTTAGCTCGTGAGGTCAGAAAGTTGAGGTCCAAGGATATAGAATCAGTAAAGGTGCAGTGGAGAGGTCAACCAGTGGAGAAGGCTACTTGGGAGACCGAGCAGGAAATGCAGAGCAAGTATCCTCATTTGTTTGAGACTCCAGGTATGTTTCTAGACTCGTTCGACGACGAACGTTAGTTTAAGAAGGGGAGAATGTAATGACCCGTTTTGTCGTTACGTAAAACCTGCATTTTAATTATTGTAATTGACTTTTTATAGATTGGTTATAATGTAATTGATGTATTAGAGTTGATAGGCTCGGAATCAGAATGGTTGTGGTGGGAATTTAGCCAGTTAGTCTTAAAAATAGCCATCAAATGGGAAAAGTCAACTGAGAGTTGACTTAATGGTAAATGACCTCAAAATGCAGATTTTATGGCTCGAATAGATTCGTTAGGTGATTTGGGACTTAGGAGTGTGCCCGGAATAATTTTGCGATGTCCGGTGTAGAATTAGGCTTGAATTGGCGAAAGTTAGTTTTTGGTGATTTTTGGTCGGCAGTGGAAAATAAGATATCGGGGTTTTAATGGAATTCCGGAAGTTGGAACAGGTTTGTAATGTCATTTCGGATATTTTTGCAAAATTTCAGGTCAATCGGATGCGTTTTGGATAGTTTCGGCATCAATGGTAGAATTTAGAAATTTCAAAGTTCATAGGCTTGAATTCGATGTGATTTAGTGTTTTTGCGTTGTTTTTTGTGATTCGAAGGCTCGACTAAGTTTGTGTGATGTTATGGGATGTGTTGGTATGTTTTAGTTGAGGTCTCGAGGGTCTCGGGTGAGTTTCGGGGTGGTTTCGGGCCATTTCTAGGCCATTTCTAGTTGTTTGTTTTTGGCTTCAGGGGTGTACAGTGCGATAGCACTGATTTGGATGCGTTAGCAGAGAGAAATTTGGAAAAATCTAATTGTGCTGTGCGATCGCACAAGGCTTCCCGCGATCGCACAGAGTAAATTCTCTGCTGCACTGTCCCGACTTTGGAAGCTTATAACTCACAATCTATAAGGAATTGGAAGATGATCCAAAAGTAAAAGTTGTAGCTCTTGATGTCTAGTTTTCAGAAAGGTAATTCTAATTTGGAGTTTTGTACAAAAGGTTATGACCATTATACTAGAGGCTATACAGAAGAGTTGGAGAAGACTGTTGGAAAATTGTTCAGTGCTATCGCACTGAGTAAAATAGGGCTGGTGAAAATTGTTCAATGCCATCGTACTTGAGGGGATGCGATCGCACTGAGTATTGACCTGGACAGTATTTAAATATTTTTTCCGCAACTTAAACCCTCTTTTTCACCATTGTTGTACGGAAAAGAACTCTTGGGGGCGATTTTGAAGAGGGAAATTCTTGTTCTTCATAGAGGTAAGTGTTCTAGTCATTAAAACTCGATTATGGGTGATTATAGAGCATAAAACTAGTGTAAATTCATGGGAAATCAGTAGAAACATTGGGTTTTAGGGCTTGAGATTAAGAGACCTTTAGGGGTCGATTTGAGGGGTCAAACGGACTGCGATTTTGGTGTTCTTTATATGTACGGACTCGTGAGAGGACGAAGAAAACTTTTCTATAAAAATTTCTGAGTTTAGGGATGCGGGGCTCGGGGTCGGGTTTTGACTGGTTTCGGAATTTTGAGTTAAATTCGATATTTTTCTATTGGAATTCGTTCCTTAAGCATATATTGATGATAAAAATCTGAACTTGGTAGATTTGGAGCCTTCAGAGGTAGATTTGAGAGGCAAGCGTGTTGCGGAATATTTTTTGGGCTAGTTTTGAGGTAAGTAATGTCTTGAAATCTTGTCCTGAGGGTATGAAACCCCGGACTATGCACCCTTTCACGGGTTTTGAAATGAAAAGGTTGAAACTTTGGAAACATCTTTCCAATTTAGGCGACTATTGAGTTGTGAAAGTGATTTTTAAGCCTTTGCTTAATTAGTATTTATATATTATGATATGTTTTGGGTTGTAAGCCGTGTTTGGGGCCTAGTGCCGATCTGTTTACCCCTTAGGGGACTGTTTTACTGTGTTTCCTCACTTGATATGTTGTGAATTACACTCAGTCTTTTCCTGATAAATTGCTTTGACACTCAGAGTATTTTGGTACTATTTATTGAAGAAAATGAAACACTGTTTTGGGTCGAGAACCCGGTTTGTTTATGGCCTAAGGGCAAATTGAGAGTGTCTGACTGAGTGAGGCTTCAGGCATATATTGTTAGGAGGCTTCCAGGCCTTTTGATAGAGGTGAGGAGGCTTCCAGGCCTTATGAGTGGTGTGAGGAGGCTTCCAAGCCTTATGAGAGAGGTGAGAAGGCTTCCAGACCTTATGAGAGAGGTGAGAAGGCTTCCAAGCCTTATGAGAGAGGTGAGAAGGCTTCCAGGCCTTATGTTATTATTGCGCTTGGGTTGTAGAAGCCCCTTCGGAGTCTGTAACACACCCCCAGTGAGCGCCGATACCGATTGAGTGATGATGATTTCCCGCGGGGCTGATACTGAGTGATGATTTATACTGAGTGATTGAGGGAATGCCTGAGGGCATCTGTTCCGAGAAATGATTTTGGCCTGAGGTGCAGTTTCTTGATGATTTTACTATGTTTTAGAACTATGATTTACTTCGTTTTCAAACTGAGTTTTACTGAGGATTTCACTGGGATATATTGATATTTACTTGTTCTAAAAGGATTTTGGAACTGGTTTTTGAACTTATGAAATTGCTGAATACTATTTGGTGACTTGATGTTTTACTGGTTGTTGTGAAATGGTGTATCTGTTGTGTGCTTTATATCACTCAGACTGTGATTTATTTTCATTACTACTGAGTTGGCGTACTCATAAAGACTCCCTGTGCCTCTGTACACAGATTCAGGTACCGATTTGGAGCAGTAGCTGCCTTTTCATTAGCAGCAGTTACGGGATTTCGAGGTAGCTGTCCATCGTCCAGAGCTTCTCCATTTCCCTTCCTTATTTAGCTTTAGCATTTGATTCAGAGATATACATTATAGTGTTAGCAGAGTTAGATTTATTTATTCTTAGATGCTCATGACTATTGACTCTAGTTCTTGGGAGGTTGTTTAGGCTAATATGGGAACGCTAAGACATTAATTTTATTATTTATGCTATGGTTGCATGCTTATTATTAAATTGTGAACTCTTATAATTGAACAAAAGCGTAGTAAAGTGATGGTTGACTAGCCTAGTTCCACGATAGGCGCCATCACAGCCTGTTAGGATTTGGGGTCGTGACATAGAGTATTCAAAATTCATTATTAATTCTCTAATTACGAGATCCAATATTAAAGCAACCATTACAAATCGTTCAAATACTCAGAATAAATGAGAGTAACAGCAACACAAGTCAAGAATACGACAACTTGAACTCATCACCATAAAATCTAAGGTTTTGATCATTTTAGGGTCAACCACCACTCACCACAACTACTATTTACTTTAGAAATTTATCATTTGATAGTCTTACAAATTCTTTTGTAATCAAGCTTTGGGCACTCGAGTCTCAAGCGATCACTGAATAACACCTCTTTTATCTTTTTTCTGTTATACAATTCTTTATTTTATCTCGCATTTTTTCTTAGTTGTCTAGTTATTATTTGGATTGATTATGTTATTTTTACCTCTCAATTGTATAGTTCTAAAATTAAAAATCTTGATTTGAGGGACGAAATAGTATCGGAATTTGGAAATTTTTGTATGGTTGAAGTCATATTGGAATAGGTATTCGGATTTTGTAAAATTTGTCAGGTTTCAAGATGATGGCGTGAGGGTCAGATTTTAGGTCGACTTTTGGATTTTGTTAAAGATTTAGATTTTATGATCTGAAATAGTTTCTTATAAGTCTTATGTGTGCTTTGAAGTTATTCTAGTTGGACTTGAGGTAAGTATCTTTCCTAACCTTTTGTGGGGGAACTACCTCTTAGGAGTTAAGCCTTCTATGTTGATTGTAGTCTGTGTACGTGAGGTGATGAGTGCGTGCTCAGACTTATTTGTGGGAAGTTGGCCTTTTAGGATTTTTAGGTCCTTATTTCACCGTATATGAAGTTTTTCTTGATATGTTTGAGTTCCTGTTTTCTAGTTTCGCCTCTACATGCTTTGATTAGAGATAATTGCTTTAGGATTCACCCTTACTGTCTTCTTGACCCTAATTTGACTTAACTGAAGATTTTACCTTTTCTATCGTCATGCTCTATTTTCATAATTGCTTATATTTAATTGAAAATATTATTATATCATCCTATAATTGTTTAATCTAATTAGAGTTATGATTATCTTTCGATGCTTACCCTTATTTGAATTGTTGAATATCTCTCATAACTGCTCAACCTCAAAAGGAGTTTAGATAACCTATATCTTAGTCGACTTGCCTTTATTCGGAACTAATTGACTCGTGTTGGCTTCTTATTTTTGACTTTAATATTATTGATTCGTTGCTACGTTTTTGTTTCCCCCTGGTAAAGCCGTTGTCTTTACGCCTAGCAATTTTTTTCGTGATTATTCCTTGTGAACGAGTTCTACCATTTCTTTGTGATTTAACGTTCTTGTATTGATTTACTCACCCTACTTTGTACTACTGTCATTGTTGCCTTGTACTTGTCGTGGTGAGGTACGAGTTATCTGCCGTGCTATAACTGTTGTCTTTGTTGATTGCGCTGCATATTTATTTTGGGAATACGGGCGTATTCTGGGAGATCTCCCTGTACTGCATATTTACTTTGGGACTACAGACGTATTCAGGGAGGTCCCCCAACACTGCATACTTATTTTGGGACTACGGACGTATTTCGGGAGATCCCCCTATACTGCATATTTATTTTGGGACTACAGACGTATTCCGGGAGATCCCCGTGTACTGCACGGATAATTCGGGACTACGAGACGGTATACTGGTAGATTTTCGTGTTGTTATATCTGTGTTCAGAGCTGTTAATATTCTATCACTTAGGTGTCTCAAGGTGACCTATACTCGAAGGATCTTTACTTCAAAAGTTGTATTTGAAAAGTACTTACCTTGAAGAAACTATGTTTGAAGAACATTTATTTGAAAAGTATATTTGAAAAGCATTTCTCTTAAAGAAACTATGATTGGAAGACATTTATTTGAAAAGCATTTATCTTGAAGAAACTATGTTTGAAAGACATTTATTTGAAAAGTATATTTGAAGAGCATTTATCTTGAAAGAACTATGATAGAAGGACATTTATTTGGAAAGTTTACATTTGAAAAGTAATTATCTTGAAAGAACTATGTTTGAAGGATATTTATTTAAAATTTTATATTTGAAGGAAGTATATTTCAAAAGCATTTCCTATTGGAAAGGATTATATTCTAAAGATTCCAATATAAAATCTTACGGGTGAAAGTTTACACTTGAAAGATTTGACAAATTTATTGGGGTTGTTGGCTAAGGCCTGATTTTAAAACTACTGCAGTGCTGAGTTACTGCTTGCCCTCACTGTGTTGGAATTTTCGGATTTGGGTTGTGTTCCCGTCTACCCTTCTGTGTCTTATTAGGGTGTTCCGCTATTACTTGTTGTTTTTTCTTCCTTATTGTAGTTTCTATGTTGTTAGCCATATCGTGTAGTCATTAGATAGATGTCATGTTATGTCATTCCTATACTTATTCTTGTTCAATTTATTAGACCAGTGGGTGTCTTGACTAGTCCTCCTCACTACTTCACCGAGGTTAGTCTTGGTACTTACTAGGCACCGTTGTGGTGTGCTCATACTACACTTCTGCACATTTTTGTGCACATCCAGGTTTTGATCGTTATTAGTTGTGTGGATCCTTACTGAGGAGACTCAAGGTAAACCTGCCGCTGCGTTCGTAGGCTTCAGAGTCACCTTCTTACTTTGTATTAAACTATTTTTTCCTCATTTCCAAACAATTGTATTTAGAAGTTGTAGCAAACTCTGTAAAGCTTATGACTTGTACTACCGGTTTTGGGAAATTTGTAAATTCAGTAAAGACTTCTACATCGAGACTGTTAGATTTTCCTTTATTATTGTTGTTATTCAGTATATGTTAGGATTACCTAGTCCCTAAGACTAGGTTCAATCACGATATCCAACGGAGGGAAAATTGGGTCGTGACAAGTTGGTATCAGAGCTCTAGGTTCATAGGTGCTACGAGTCATAAGCGAGTTTAGTAGGGTCTTGCGGATCGGTATGGAGACGTCTGTACTTATATTTGAGAGGCTACAGAACTATTAGGATAATTTCACTTCTTTCACTCCTACCGTGTGAGTTCATTGATCTTGAAGTTTATAATTTATCATTCCATTCTCTCACAAATTGTGAGGATGCGAGCTTTGGTACCTGATAAGCTTACCCCCGGAGAAGATGTCGCCAGGGTTAGAGGCAGAGGCCGAAGAGGAGCACATACCGCTGCTAGGGAACCTACTAGATGCAGCGGTTGAGGAACTGCCAGTAATTTCAGTTGGGGGGCAGGTACCGGAGGTGCCTACAGTTACCCCCAGACTTCAGGAGACTTTAGCACAGTTCCTGAGCATGTTAGTACATTGACTCAGGCGGGGTTGATTCTGATTGCACCAGCTACTTCACAGACTGGGGGAGGAGTTCAAACTCCTGCCGCCCACACTCCAGAGCAGCGAGATCATTTTGGTCAGGTTACAAGTGTCATGGCAGCCCTGCCTGTTGTCCCAAATCAGCCCGTGGTTAGGGCAACAACATCTAAGGAAGAACATCATAAACTTGAGAGGTACAAGAAGTACCACCCTCATACCTTTAGTGGATTGGCGAAAGATGATGCCCAAGGCTTCCTGGAAGAGTGTCACCGCATTATTCATACTATGGGTATTATGGAGACGAGCGGGGTTGCTTTTGTCACGTTTCATCTCAGGGGAGCGGCTTATCAGAGGTGGCGGGTTTATGAGTTGGGTAGCCCAGTCTTGTTAGCTTCACTTACACGGGGTCAGTTTTCAGAGATGTTCTTGAGAGAGTTTGTACCTCAGTCCCTCCGAGATGTATGGTGCGTGGAGTTTGAGTAGCTGCACCAAGGAACTATATCAGTATTAGAGTATGCCGTCAGATTCAGTGAGTTGTCCAGATATGCATCTGCCTTGATCGCTACAGTGAGATGGCGAGTCCGTAGATTCATTGAGGGACTCAGTGCTGATATTCGGTTCAACATTGATCGAGAGTTCGAGTCATATGTTTTGTTTCAGCAGGTGGTAGGGACCGGTCGCTGGTTAGAGGGCATGTGGGGCCAGGAGCGAGAGGACAAATAAGATCAGGAGAGAGAGTACAGGGAGGGGCCTCGTAGACTAGAGAGACTTGCTGGTCCTTATTTTGGAGGCAAGGTACGACATGGTAGAAGTTTTGTGGGTCAGCTAGTTTAGTTTGCACTTCTGGCTTCGCGTAGGGTTTCAAATGCTCATGGGTCTCAAAGTACTCGTACTGCACAGTTTCCACAACCAGGTAAATAGAGAGGTTGCTTTTAGTGTGGAGATATCAGCCACATGGTAAAAGATTGTCCCAGGCTTCGGGCAGGTGTGTCACAACGGGGTATTCAGGCGAGTAGAGGGTATTCAAGAGGGGAAGGCCCGACCCGTTGATGTGGTTCATATAGTAGGCTGGAGGGCGTTGTGACAGATGTTATCATACAATTATGTTTTGATTGTTATAGAGGAGCACCATTCATATTTTTGTTTCGGTTTTGCTTGTCGGGACGAGTTCCCTTATTTGTTGCTTCACTTATGGGTGAGTTTCATGATTAATCCTCTATTTATGTGTTTGCCCTGATGGGAGATTCTATGAGTGGTAGCCGGTGTCTATAAAAATTTTATTCATCATTGAGAGTGGTGAGACTAGAGGTGAGTCCTTATTGTTCATCATGGTAGAATTGATGTGATTTTTCAGGAGTATTTTGGTTACGAGCTCTGATTTGATACTCTAACGGTGTGATATTTCAGCGAGTGTTGTGATTTTTTTGGCAGAGCTGAGTTAGTGAAAGATTTCAGTTGGTATGATATATATTCGTTGTGTGATTTAGAGTTGAGGGCGAGACCCCTGTGATCTCTTGTGATTCGATATGTTTGAACCGGGGCTGAGTACCGCGGTGGAAGTTATATCAGGATGAGATCCTTGTGATTTGTTCATGTGCTTTAATTCTTCCTTGTTATATTGTTTTGTTGCTTAGTATTGCTAGAGAGTTATGCCTGTCGGGCTTTTTTGATAGTTTCCTTATGTGTATCTCTTTGCATATTCAGTCAATTTTGTTTTGTGCTTCTTGAGTTTTAGCTTGCGGGGTGTGTCTCTGTGTTGTTAGTTGTGGCTTGGAGATTCGAGTGTCTAATTATGAGGTCTTCGTGTTTCTTGCATTATTATTAGTGTTATGGAGGTTTGAAACATAGTTCTATCGGATATAAGGCTAATCACGGTGATGGGTTGATTTCGGGCAACGATCATGATGAGAAGTGGTATTAAGGGCCTATGTGTGGTGTGTTATGTTGTGTGGTCGTACCTTGTGGGTGCAGACATGAGTTAATGCAACCGGTTGATACTAATACCGAATACGGATTTAGAATCGGGTCTTTTTGTAAATGAACAGAAGGTGAGAATTTGGGGTATGAGGCTTATCAGTTTGTTAGAAAGGCTAAATTCCAGTTGATATGGTGTCATCAGGCTTATGTATATAGGGTGACATGGGATCACCCCCGAGTGTATGTTGCAAGTGTTCATTCTGTGACTTGAAGACTTTGAGGCGATTCTTGGCACGTTCGAGGACAAACATTTGTTTTAAGATGGGGAGAATGTAACGACCCACCAGTTTTTTTCAGAATTTAAGCTTCGTTTGGTGGCATAAGGTCTTGAATAGCTTCACATTGTGTATATCGACCTGCGTGCATGGTTGGATTCAGTTACCGGATGATTCGGAGTCGAATTGGAAGAAAGATTCTAGTTTTGAAAGCTTAAGCGGTGAAATTTGACTGTAATTTGACTTTTTGTGTAAACGGCTCCAGAATAAGTTTTGGAAAATGTCAACAGCTCCGTATGGCGATTTGGCGCTTAGGCGCGCGTCCGAGATTTTATCTCTGTTTTTGTCATTTAATTTTTGTTTTGAGTTGAGGAAAATGTTGGTTTTTGAAGAAAATTTCTAAAATGAAAAATAATGCTTTGAGGGACGAAATAGTATCGATATTTTGTAATTTTTGTAAGGTTGAACTCATATTGGAATAAGTGTTCTAAGATTTGTCGGGTTCCGAGATGTAGGCCCGATGGTAAGATTTTAGGTCGACTTTTTGGATTTTGTTAATGATTTAGACTTTATGATCCGAAATAGTTTCTTATAAGTTTTATATGTGCTTTGAAGTTATTCAAGTTGGATTTGAGCCGTACGGATGTCCTTTTCCTGAGAAGTTCATTTTAGAGTAACGGTTTGTCGCCTTTGAGGTAAGTATCTTGCCTAACCTTGTGTGGAGGAACTACCACTTAGGATTTGAGTCTTCTATGTTGATTGTATCTTGTGTACGTGAGGTGCCGAGTGCGTGATCAGACTTATTTGTGGAAAGTTGGCCTTTTGAGGTTCTTAGGTATTTATATTCACAGTATATGACTTTGTTCTTGATATGTTTGAGTTCCTGTTTGCTAGTTTGGCCTCTACATGCTTTGATTAGAGATAATTGCTTCGGGATTCATCCTTACTGTCTTCTTGACCCTAATTTGACTTAACTAACGATTTTACCTCTTCTATCATCATGCTATATTTTCATAACTGCTTATCTTTAATTAAAATTATTATTATCTCATCCTATGATTGTTTAATCTATTTGGAGTTATGATTATCTTTTGGTACTTACCCTTATTTAAATTGTTGAATATCTCTCATAATTGCTCAACCTCAAAAGGAATTTTGATAACCTATATCTTAGTCGACTTGCCTTTATTTGGAACTATTTGACTCGTGTTGGTTTCTTATTGTTGACTTGAATATTGTGGATTCGTTGATACGTTTTTGTTTCCCCCTGGTTAAGCTGTTCTCTTTACGCCATTATTTACTTGTTGTACTTTGTATTACTATCATTGTTGCCTTGTACTTTTCATGGTGAGGTACGAGTTTTCTGCCGTGCTATAACTATTGTCTTTGTTTGTTGCACTGCATATTTATTTTGGGACTACAGACGTATTACGGGAGATCTCCCTGTACAACATATTTATTTTGGGATTACAGATGTATTCCGGGAGATCCCCCATCACTGCATATTTATTTTAGGACTACAGACGTATTCCAGGAGATCCCCTCTGTACTGCATATTGATTTAGGGACTATGGACGTATTCCGGGAGATCCCCCTGTACTGCATGGATAATTCGGGACTATGGAATGGTATCCCGGTAGATTTCACTGTTGTTATATCTGTGTTTGGAGCTATTAATCTTCTATGCTTAGGTGTCACATGGTGACCTACTCGAAGGATTTTTACTTGAAAAGTATTTACGTTGACCAAATTATGTTTGAAGAACATTTAATTGAAAATTATATTTAAAGAGAATTTATCTTGAGGAAACTATGTTTGGAATACGTTTATTTGAAAATTATTTATCTTGATGAAACTATATTTGAAAGACATTTATTTGAAAAGTATATTTGAAGAGAATTTATATTGAAAGAACTATGTTTGAAGGACATTTATTTGGAATGTGTACATTTGAAAAGTAATTATCTTGAAAGAACAATGTTTGAAGGATATTTATTTGAAAAGTTTATATTTGAAGGAAGTATATTTCAAAAGAATTTCCGATTCAAAAGGATTATATTCTAAAGATTCCAATATTAGAACTTACGAGTGAAAGTTTACACTTGAAGGATTTGAAAAATATATGGGGGTTGTTGGCTAAGGCCTGATGTGGAATCTATTGTAGTGCTGAGTTACTACTTGCCCTTACTGTAATGTGATTTCGGATTTGGGCTGTGTTCCCGTCCATCCTTCTGTCTCTTATTAGGGTGTTCCGCTAGTACTTGATGTTTTTTCTTCCTTATTATAGTTTCTATGTTGTTATCCATATCGTGTAGTCACTACATAGATGTCATGTTATGTCATTCCTATACTTATGCTTGTTCACTTTATTAGACCAGTGTGTGTCTTGACTAGTCCTCGTTACCACTTCACCGAAGTTAGTCTTGATACTTATTGGGCACCGCTATCGTGTGATCATACTACACTTCTGCACATTTTTGTGCAGATCCAGGTTTTGATCGTTAGTAGCTGTGCGAATCCTCGTTGAGGAGACTCAAGGTAAACCTGCCTCTGCGTTCGTAGGCTTCGGAGTCACCTTCTTACTTTGTATTCAATTATTTTTACTCATCCAAACAATTGTATTTAGAAGTTGTAGCAAACTCTGTAGAGCTTAACCGATTTTGAGAAATTTTTAAATTCTGTAAAGACTTCTATATCGAGACTTGTGATGACCCAAAAGGGTCATCTTATGTAAATTTAATTATGACTGTGTTTCGAGGCCACGAAAGCCTCCGTCAATCTCACCTCGATGTGCGTGCGCAGCCTGGACGCGTAGCCGGGAAGCCTTTATGTGGAAACTTTATAAAGAGTTGAATTTATGATAATTAATTGAATAAAGTTGGTAAACGGACCCGGACCCGTGATCTGACGGTCCCGGAAGGTCCGTGGAAAATATGGGACTTGGGCGTATGCCCGGAATCGAATTTCGAGGACCCAAGTCCGAGAAATGAATTTTAAAGGAAATTGTTTTTCTGAAAATAATAAAGGCTTAAGAAAATGAACCTCGATGTGAAACCTGTGCTGCCGGGCCCGTATTATGGTTCGGAGCCAGGAACAGGTTCAATATGTGTTATTTAAGTTATCTGTGAAATTTGGTAAGAAATGGACTTGATTTGACGGGTTTCGGATCAAAATGGGAAATTTAGAGTTAGTGAAGTTTTGAGGATTTTCATAGAACTTGAAATTTGGTTTGGAATGTGATTTTATGCTACCGAGATCCGAATGCAATTGCGAGACAGGGAATAGTTCCGTTATGTCATTTACGACTTGTTTGCAAAATTTGAAATCATTCCGAGTAGTATAGGCCGGTTCGGCGCACTGAAATGAATTCTAGAATCTTAAGTTCTTAAGTTTAGATTCAATTTGGTTTTGGAGTTGAATTCTGAGTTTTGTTGTTGTTTTTCATGTTCCGAGAGTTCAAGCGATTCCGTATCATGAGTACATACTTGTTGGCGTCTTTGGACGGGGTCCCGAGGGGCTCGGGTGAGTTTCGAACCCCTTGGAGTTAATTCAAAAACACCAGGATTTTTCTGTCTGGTTTTCTTCAGTGCGTTTGCAGGTGCAAGGCTACGATCGCACAAGAGGATTTGATCAGGGGTGGAAAATGACCTGTGCGATCGCACATGTCTATCCGCGATCGCACAGAGAAAGTTTTTGGACTGGCCCAGATTAGCTCTCTGCGATTGCAGCCCCTACCCCCGCTATCGCTCAAGCCTGTCTCCCCTACTCTCTACGATCGCCAGCCTACAGCTGCGATCGCACAGTGCTCTTGGGGGCCCTGGGCAGTTGGCCTGTGCGAACGCACTTCCCCAGATGCGATGCACAGTATAAGCAGCTGGGCAGTGTGATTTTAATACGGGATTTGGCATTATTTCACAATTTCCATCTTCTTCCCCAAGCTTCATGAGAGCTTTCAAGATGAGCCTTCCACCCAGTGTTTGAGGTAAGTAAAATTCTCCCTAACACCTAGTTCTTAACATCAATTCCTAGTTAATCTTCCTTCCAAATTATCAAATTCATGAAATTGGGTAGTAATTTAGGGATTTTGGGAAATTAGTGAATTATCCGTTTAAAGCCGCGAATTTAAGTATAAATTACATAATTATGATCCTTAGGCTACGGGTGAGTGATCCCTTCGAGAATTTTCGGGATTCGAACGTGTGGTCAAAATCCTTCAAGAATGTCTAATTTTGGGACAATTGGTTAATTCTTCTTCCTTGAGCTTGAATTGATTCAATCATACTATATTTGGCTAGTTGCGAGACGTGATTTCGTCACGAGGTGAGTCTCCTTTCTAACCTTGTAAGAGGGAATTGTCCCCATAGGTGAAGTATATGCTATGTGTAAATTGTATGGGGGCTACGTACGCGCCAAGTGACGAGAGTCCGTACGTAGCGGCTATTATTGTTATGTCCGGGTAGTTAGGACCAGATCATGCCTTGTATGCTTTCTCGTAATGCCTTATATGCTTTTCTCGTAATGCCTTATATGCTTCCTTGTAATGCTTTATATGCTTTATTGTTACGCCATATGTACTATGAGATTATGTTTTGTATAGTATTGTTCTTCTGAGGCTTTATGGAATATTGTTGAATGGCAAGGAATTTGTTATGGAAAATAAGTTTTATAAGATATTGGGATCGGGCCGTACGCCACGGCAGGTATGAGAGTGATTATACCTATATGGGATCGGGCCGTACGCGGATGTGTATTGATACCACCAGCTGAATAGGGTTACTATTAAGAATAAGTATCCTATGCCGCGCATCGATGATTTATTTGACCAGTTGCAGGGTGCTCGTGTGTTTTCCAAGGTTGATTTGAGATCATGCTATCATCAGTTAAAGATTCGGGCTTCAGATGTTCCGAAGACTGCATTTCGTACGAGATATGGCCATTATGAGTTCCTGGTGATGTCC
>ML244123.1:0-31582 GCA_005239495.1 Nicotiana undulata | reverse complement strand
TAGCATTAAAATTCAACAAAAATCCGTAAAACTAAATAATTTAGCGAGATTTTTGTAGGATTAAACGATAGGTAAAAATCACGTGCTCACAATGAGGAACCAAGGCCTTACTTAACTCCTTTACTGGGGGATGAATATGTTGAAAGTGATGAGGATGACCTCTCACTCTGAAGTGGGAAAGAAGAGGAAAACCACAACTAAATCTACAAAAGTGACTTTACAAGGAAAGAAGGTTGTGACTCCTCCTACTAGAACTCCCATCACCAGGAGTAATAAAAAGGTTGTGGATGAGTAACTGATTAAGGAAACTAGAAGAGAAAAAAGAACAAGGAAATTAGTTACAGCTGCTAAGACTGTTGTGAACCGGATATGGATGAAAAACCTATTTCTTACCTTAAAGGCAAGAAATCATTAGTCAAAAGAAATATGATAAACCTATCAAAGCAACAACTTTTACATCTCAGAAGAAGATTAGAGGGAAAAAGAAAACAATTGTCTAAGATAGCTGACATGATGACAGAGTTCAAGAGTAGAAAGGTTCTGATTGGAAAGATCTTAGCCAACACTAATTAAAAGGGAATGGACCAACTGGTAGAGAAGCTTGACATGCAAGGGTGGACATACATGTTTGTAAAACCCATTCTCCCTATGTGTGCACCTGCAATGGTTGAGTTCTATTCCAACTTTTAGTTTGATGGTAAAGTGGTGAAGATCTCTCTGAGAGATTTTGAGCTGGAGTTTGATGCTAAAGAACTTGGATAACTACTGAATATACTTTCACTACTAAAAAAATCATGTTTTATTGACAGAAAAATTCTGTAGCTAAAGAGAAAAATCCATTGCTAATTTCATTTAGCGAGATTAGCGGAAAATTATCAAGCAATTTTGCTAGGTACGAGCATTTTAGCATCAGATTAGTGACAATATTCGTAGCTAATTCCAGTTTTTTGTAGTATTTCTTTGGGTTTTGATAATTATATGAAGAAGGAGTGGCCAACAATTGTCAATTATGTGGAACAGGGATTGTGGTAACCAAAAACATTTCCTAGAAGTTTGAGTTGGATTCCCCTCAAAAGGTGTATAAGACATATTTGATACCTCTTCACAAGTTGTTGTTTCACTTTGTGAATTCGTATATTCTGCAGAGGTCTGGGAGGAGGAACGCGGCCACTATGCTTGACATGGCTGTGATGGAACTACAAGATATTGTGAAGGCCATCAATCTTCCTAGCTTGATGATTCAACACATAGCAAGGCATGCTGACTCCTCAAAACCTAGGCATGCTTTTCCCTACGGTTCATGCAGACTGAGTTGTTTGAAAAGCTCAACATATCCTTTCCCAAGTAATAGTTTGGAAATCACAATGATGTATTGGATGTTATCACACTCAAACAGTGTTGTTATGGTGAGATCAAGACTAAGGTACAACTGGTACTGCAATTATGCTTGGAAGCAGAAGAGCTATTGAGCTTTCTAAGAGGCTGGAATTGGCCTTAGAAGAGAATGTTAATCTCATAGAATATAATGATAAACTAAGGAAAAAATCAAGCAGCTTAAGGAGGAGTTGAGTAAGGACATATAAGCTCATGTGCAACAAAATTACTACTCTTGTGAAGGCCTTGACCCCGTTTACCTCTTACCCCTGTACTTGGTCCTTATCCCCCTCTCACTTGTTTCAGCCTAATGTTCCCAATGATTTCCTATCTTTTCTTTTTTATGTTTCGTTCTAATTAGTCTGCAGGAATGTCTGAACTATTTTATTTTAATGCCTTTTTTATCAAGGCCTTTGGCTTAAATTGACGCAGTCTAATGCATATTCTTATGTTATTCTCCTGCTTCTTACATGGCTAATATCATCAGAGTAATTCGTTTTGTAATGATTTCTCTTGTGCTTTTTGTGTAGCCCTAGTGTCCATGAATCTTGTATTATGTGTGGTTGCTTAGTTTATCTCATAGCTTTCTAGCTTTTCGATGATGTCAAAAAGGGGAAGATAGAGTGAGGTAGGGCCGGTTGGAATTCATTTTCTAGTTCACCTATTCTTAATATTTGATGATTGATTGATGATTGATGCATTCTTTGATATTGATACTTGATAGTTCTCAGTTCTTTCCTGGTTAATAAACACAACATTTGTCATCATCAAAATGGCAAACAATATTGAGTTTGTCTTTTGATGATTAACAAGTATGTGTAATGAACTTGTGCTAAGAACCAGGTTCTCACAGTAACTGCTGAAGATCCTTACAGAGGCAGTAACTTTTGCAGCAGTCCGATATTTGTGGAAGGTATTCTTAAAAAGATATATGCAGATAGGAGTCATAAAACTTGAATAGTTCTTATGATCTCAGGACTTGTAAGTGGATTAGAGTTTGACTGTGTCTAGGATTCCAAAAGATCTCGGAGTTGTTATGACTTAAATGGTTGGTATACTTCCTACACAGAGACGGGGACCGCTTATGCCGATACAAACTCAATGGGCAGGAAGTCCGCCTGGATTCAAAGTATGAAAGACATTTTACGAAGAAAAAGAATGTTCCAGTTGTTATGATAGCGAGTGAACTATCAAAGTGCGTTGCCACGAATTGGCCTTTCCATGATTCATGGTCTTACAATTCCGCGAAAGGGTAAATGATCTCCAAGAAGAGAGAGTGGTAGTGCCCAAGGACTGTTGAAGACTATCCTTTTATACATCTACTGAACACAAGAAGCATAGCATTTTTAGTTGACAATACACTTGAAGTTGCTGACCGAGCCTGTTCGTAGAGCTAATTTATTTTCTACGTAAGTTAGTCTAGTTCATGTGTATTAGGGAAATGAGTTGTATTCACATTTTCATTCAAACAATGTTAGTTGAATTATTATCTGTCACGACCCAAAATCGACGTGTCGTGATGGCGCCTATCATGATATTAGGCAAGCCGACTACATAGACATTTCCAACACTCTAAAGCTTTAAAAGATAGGGGAGCGGTTAAAATTATGGAAAACCTTTAAAAAATAGAGTAAGGAATCATAATTCAATACAAAATCTCTTAATTTGGGGCGTCACCGAGCACATGGGCATCTACACAAAGACATAGTCTATTATACTCTATAGGAAATAAAAATTGAAACATAAAATGAAAGATAAGGAGGCAGAGTCAAGGTTTGCGAACGCCAAGCAACTACCTCAATAGTCTCCGAAAATCCGAACTCCACAACTCAGCAATCGCCGTGACCTGAAGCACCTGGATCTGCACACGAGGTACATGTTGTAGTGTGAGTACAATCAACTCAATAAGTAACAAATCTAACCTTTGGAATGAAAATTAATGATGGACTCAGCATGTACAGTTCAATATAGAAATACAGTAAAGAAATGTAGACATGTTTTCAAGTTCAACAGTTAAATTCAATTCAAGTAAAAATAGATCAATTCTGAATGATATGAGGAGTATAACCTCTCTACATTTACATGCCAATGCACATGTTGTACGTGAGACACCATGTTGAAAGCCTCGTGTACTCACACTCTCCGAATACTCAATCAATCACTGCTGTATATGGCCAATCCAGCCCAGGGAAGATCCATCCCATATATATATACACATCAACTGACAATCTGTCACTCAGTATTGTATAAGGCCAATCCAGCCCAGGGGAAGATCCATCTCCAGATATAAATGATTCGGACAAGATCCATGTCTAGGGAAGATCCATCCCTCAATATAATCAACTGCGCTCACTAGGGGTCTGTAGGGACTCCGGAGGGGCTCCTTCAGCCCAAGATCTGTAATAAGCTAGATCCAGATATACATCAATAAGCATGTTGCAGTATGCAGCCCGATCTCATAACTATAACTCTCAATTAGGCCCTCGACCTCGCTCAGTCATCAATATTTCTCCAGTATCTCTCTCGGGCTCACAATGTCGTGATACTAGCCCAAAAATGATGATATGATATAGTAATAAATAGCAACGGAGACTGAGCTATGATATGCAATGAATAACTATGACTGAATACGAAATTTTAATGTAATCAATAAGTCAACGGCAATGAAACAACTACTATGGGTCATTAAATAATACGAGTAATAGCCTAAACATGATTTCTAGCACGATCGACAACTCAATTACTTTATCACATGATGAAAAACAGATATCAACAAGATAAATCCACTATATAGTTCTATGGAATAGACCAGGTGATAGCTCTTACGGTCCATACCCACACACCCTTCACTTGGCATGTGTGTCACCACAACACCAAGCATATAACACATAACTCGGGGTTTCGAACCCTCATGGCCAAGTTTAGAAGTTTTACTTACCTCAATCCGGGCAAATCTCTACTCCAACACACCTTTGCCTCGCGAAACGGACTCCGAATGCCTCGAATATAGCCACAAACAATGCGATACAATTAACACGGGCTAAAGGAATCAATTCTATAAGAAAATACTAAGTTATCAATCAAACGCCAAAAATCAACTCAAAGCTGATCCCTTGGGCCCACATCTTCAAATCCGATAAAAGTCACAAAACCGGAAAGCCCATTCATCCACGAGTCCAACCATACCAAATTTATCAAAATCTGACACCAAATCGTCACCCAATTCCCCAAATAAAACTCTCGAAATCCTTAGCCTCAAACTCCCAAATTCTACCTTAAATACACACAAACTAGGTGGAAACATCAATGGGGAAACAAGATTATTGATAAAAAAATGAGCACAAGGGACTTACCTCAAGAAACCCCTAAAAAATCCTCTCAAAAATCGCCCAAACCCGTGCATGAAATGAAGAAAAATCGCGAACCCTCGTTTTACATAATCTGCTTAGGCTTTTTGCTTATCCGGACACTTAAACCGCATCTGCGGCATCACATAAGCGACAATCCACCTGCTTTTGCGGTGAACCACTGGAGCTGGACCTCTGCTTCTGTGGTTCTATCCCCCATATCTGCGCAATCATAGGTGCGGAAAACTCTTCGCACCTGCGACCACAATCCTCCCCAATCATGGCCGCAATTGCGCATCCTGAGCTCACACCTGCGATCAAAGCTCTAAAGGTGTTACTACATCAGCAGAATCCCTGCTTCAGTCGTGCACCAAGTTTCATTTTTGATCCGTTAACCATCCGAAATCAACTCGAGGCCCCCGGGACCTCAACCATACAGACCAACAAGTCCTAAAATCTCCTACGAACTTAGTCGAGCCCTCAAATCACCTCAAACAACATAAAAACACGAATCACACCCCAATTCAAGCCTATTGAAACTTTGGAATTCTAACTTCTACAAACAACGACAAAACATATCACATCACGTCTGATTGACCCCAAAATTTGCACACAAGTCAAAAATGATATTACGGACATACTCCAATTTCCGGAATCGGAATTTGGCCCGGATATAAAAAAGTCCACTTCCGGTCAAACTTTCTAAAATCCAATCTTTCGCCATTTCAAACCTAATTCCACTACAAACTTCCAAATCACAATCCATAAACGCTTGTACATCCAAAATCACCTAATGGAGCTAACAGAACCATCAAAACTCCATTCCGGAGTCGTTTACACATAAGTCAACATCCGGTCAACCATTTCAACTTAAGTTTCCAACCATGAGATTGAGTGTCTTATTTATTCCAAAACCTCACCCCGGCAAGTCACATAATAGATATAAAGTACAAAATGAGTAGTAAATGGGGGAACGTGGCTACACCTCTCAAAATGACTGGCCGAGTCGTTGCATCCTCCCTCTATTAAACAAATGTTCATGCTCAAATAGGTCTAGAAACATTCCAGGAGTCTCAAATAGGTGTGGATATATGTTCCGCATCTCCCTCTCGGTCTCCCAAGTAGCCTCCTCAACTGGATGGCCTCTACACTACACCTTCACTGAAGCCAAGTCCTTTGACCTCAACTTTCGAACCTGCCGATCCAGAACGGCCACCGACTCCACATCATAAGTTAAATCACCATCCAACTGAACAATGTTGAAATCCAAAACATGAGATGGATTGCCGACATACTTCTGGAGCATAGAAACATGAAATAATAGATGCACGCTTGACAAACTAGGTGGCAAGGCAATTTTGTAAGCCACCTCTCCGATCCTTTGAAGTACCTCAAACGACCCAATATACCGAGGGCTCAATTTTCCCTTCTTCCTGAACCTCATAACACCCTTCATGCGTGAAACCTTGAGTAGTACCTTTTCCCCAACCATGAAAGAAACATCACAAACCTTCCTTTCGGCATAACTCTTCTGTCTAGACCACGCCGTGCGAAGCCAGTCCTGAATAAATTTACCCTTGTCCAAAGCATCCTGAACCAAGTCAATACCAAATAGCCTAGCCTTGCCCGGCTCAAACCAATCCACCGGAGATCTACACCGTCTCCCATACAAAGCCTCATACAGAGACATCTGAATGCTCGAATGGTAATTGTTGTTGCAGGAAAACTCTTCGAGCGATAGAAAGTGATACTATGAACCCTTAAAATCAATGACACAAGCGCGTATCATGTCCTTCAATATATGAATAGTGCACTCGGACAATTCCGTCTGTCTAAGGGTGAAACGCTGTGCTCAAGTCAACCTGGGTGCTCAACTCTCGATGCACGACTATCCAAAACTGCGTGCTCCGATCTGAAATGATAGACACTGGCACACTGTGAAAACAAACAATCTCGCGAATGTAAATCTCAGCCAACCGCTCTGAAGAATAAGTAGTCCCAACTGGAATAAAGTGCACGAACTTGGTCAGCTGATCCACAATCACCCAAATAGCATTGAACTTCCTTGAAGTCTGTGGGAGCCAAACTACAAAATCCATGGTGATCCGCTCCCATTTCCACTCTGGTATCTCTAGCCTCTGAAGCTATCCCATGGTCTCCAATGCTCATACTTTACCCGCTGACAGTTAAGGCACCGAGCTACAAATCCCACTATATTCTTCTTCATTCTTCTCCACCAATAGTGATGCCTCAAGTCCTGGTATATCTTCGTGGCACCCGAATGAATGGAATACCGCGAACTGTGGGCCTCCTCAAGAATAAATTCACGTAGTCCATCTACATTAGGCACACAAATCCGACCCTCCATCCTCAATCCCCCATCATCCCCAATAGTAACCTCCCTGGCATCACTATGCTGAACCATGTCCTTAAGGACAAGAAAATGAGGATCATCACACTAGCGCTCTCTGATGCGATCATATAAGGAAGACCGAGAAACCACACAAGCTAGAAACCCCGGTGGGCTCTGAATCATCTAATTTCACGAACTAGTTGGCCAAAGCCTGAACATCAACTACAAGCGGTCTCTCACAGACAAGAATGAATGCAAGGCTACCCATACTCACCGCCTTTCTACTCAAGGCATCGGCCACCACATTGGCCTTCCCTGGATGATACAGAATAGTGATATCATAGTCCTTTAGTAGCTCCAACCATCTCCGTTGCCTCAAATTTAGATCCTTTTGATTGAAAAAGTGCTGGAGAATCCGATGATCTGTAAACACCTCACAAGACACACCGTAGAGATAATGCCTCCAAATCTGCAATGCATGAAGATGGAAGCCAACTCCAAATCATGAACAAGATATTTCTTCTCACGGGGATTCAACTAACGTGAAGCATAAACGATCACTCTACCCCCTACATCAAGACACACCTAATACCGGTTCGAGGAGCATCACAATACACTGTATAAGATCCTGAAGCTGAAGGTAGAACTAGAATTGGAGTTGTGGTCAAGGCAGTCTTGAACTTCTGAAAGCTCTCCTCACACTCATTTGACCACCTAAAAATAGCACCCTTCTGGGTCAATTTGGTCAATGGCGATGCAATAGATGAGAAACCCTCCATGAAGCAACGATAATAACTGGCCAAGCCGAGAAAGCTCCAAATCTCTGTAGCTGAGGACGGTCGGGGCCAACTCTAAACCGCCTCTATCTTCTTTGGATCCACTTGAATGCCCTGACTGGAAACCACGTGCCCCAAAAACGAAATTGAAATAAGACAAAACTCACACTTGGAGAACTTGGCATAAAGCTTCTCCCCCATCAAGCGCTGCAACATAATCCTTAAATGCTGGGCATACTCCTCCTGGCTACGAGAGTACACTAGGATGTCATTAATGAACACTATGACAAACGAGTCAAGATAAGGCTGAAATACACTGTTCATCAGATGCATGAATGCTAGCGGGGTGTTGATCAGCCCAAAAGACATCACAAGGAACTCATAAGGACCATAACGAGTCCTGAAAGTCATCTTTAGAATATCCGAGTCTCGAATATTCAATTGGTGTTACCCATACCTCAAATCAATCTTAGAGAATACCCTCACTCCCTGAAGTTGGTCAAATAGATCATCAATGTGCGGCAAATGATATTGTTCTTGATTATAACTTTGTTCAACTGACTATAATCAATGCACATCCGCATAGTACCATCCTTCTTCTTCACAAACAGAACGGGTGCACCTCAAGGCGACACGCTAGGCCTAATAAACCCCTTATCAAGAAGTTCCTGAAGCTGCTCCTTCAATTCCTTCAACTCAGCTGGTGCCATATGATACGGTTGAATAAAAATGGACTGAGTGACCGACACCAGGTCAATACCAAAGTCAATATCCCCGTCGGGCAGCATGCCCAACACGTCTACAAGAAACACATTTGAAAAATCTCGCACTACCGGAACAGAATCAATAGTAGGGGTCAATCAAACTGCTTGACGAGCCAACTCAGAAAACCTCATCTCGTATTGCGTCATAGGCATGCCCTCATGATGTAATTTCTCAAACTATTTGCGCAACTTCTCCTTGAGAGACTGCGGCACAAAATTCTCCAAGAAGTGAACGGAGAACTCCTGCCATGTAAGTGGTGCTGCACCGACTGTCCTGCACCTCTCATAAGCCTGCCACCATCTGAAGGCAGCCCCAATGAACTAAAAAGTAGTGAACGAGATCCCACTGGTCTCCAGAATACCAGCCGTGCAAAGAATCCGCTGGTGCTTATCCAAAAAGCCCTGAGCATCCTCTGACTCAGCACCGCTAAATGATGGAGGCTGAAGTCACCCAAATCTCTCAAGTCTCCTTTGCTAATCATCAGTCATAACGAGACCACCTGGGTCTGTGCAGCTGTAACCGGCTGGGTTGGTAGTACCCTCGATGTCTGAAGTCCATGCATCACCTGCTCTAGAGTATATACATCAGGGGTATGAGTACCTCCCTCGTCCTGATAAGTGGCTGGTGCGTCCTGAGCCGAAACCACCTAAACAAGGCCCGTGCAAACAGTCAATGTCTGGGCCAAAGCCTCCTGAAGGCCAAGAATCACAATGGGCACAATTGGTGCCTGAGCTGGCCACACTAGCTCAACCACATCTATAACCTACTCCTGAGCTGGAGCAACTAGTGGATCTGCAGATGCTGCTCTAGCTACTGTACGAGCTGCACCTATGCCCTTACCGTGACCTCATTTTGTGTCGTGACAAATTAGTATCAGAGCCTAGGTTACATAGGTCTCAAGAGTCATGAGCAGGTTTAGTAGAGTCTTGCGGATTGGTACGGAGACGTTTATACTTAACTTTGAGAGGCTGCCCAACCTTTAGGAAACTTTATGTTCTTGTGTTCTTGATCCGTTAACCATCCGAAATCAATCCGAGGCCCCCGGGACCTCAACCAAACATACCAACAAGTTCTAAAACCTCATAAGAACTTAGTTGTGCTCTCAAATAACCTCAATCAACATCAAAAATATGAATCACACCCCAATTCAAGCCTATTAAAATTTAGGAATTCTAACTTTTACAAACGACGTTGAAACCTATCAAATCACGTCCGATTGACCCAAAATTTGCACACAAGTCACAAATGAAATTATGGACCTACTCCAACTTCCGGTATCTGAATCCGATCCCGTTGTCAAAAAGTCCACTCCCGGTCAAACTTTCTAAAAATCCAATCTTTCACCATTTCAAGCCTAATTCTACTACGAACTTTCAAATCACAATCCAGACACACTCCTAAGTCCAAAGTCACCCAATAGAGCTAATGGAACCATCAAAACTCTATTCCAAAGTCGTTTACACATAAGTCAATATCCGGTCAACCATTTCAACTTAAGTTTTCTTTCACGACCTAATATTCCGTCCGTGAGCGGTCGCGACGACACCTAGTTTCTATGACTAGGTAAGCCTAACATTTGCGTAATAACAACAAAAATGAAAAATATAATCTAAACCGCCAATAGTAACATAAATGAAATAGTTGATAGAAATGCCGCTCGGCATATACAATAACAACTCTCAAAGGCATATACAAAGTTTCCCAAACCCGGAACATCATAAGTCACAAGCTTCTAAGAATTTACTATCTCTTCTATACATCAGTATTTAGAAGTAGTAGAAGAAGAACTACACAAAAATATAAAGGGGGACTACTAGGTATGCGGACGTGGTAGATGTACCTCGAAGTCTATAGCAGCAACAGGTGCACGACTAAAAACAAGGCTGGAACGATGTACCTGGATCTGCATTCGAAAACCTGTGCATAAGAGTAGCATGAGTACACCACAATGGTATCCAGTAAGTACCAAGCCTAACCTCGGTTGAGTAGTGACAAGGTCAGGTCAGGCCCACTGGTCAATAATAAATAAGGCAGGAAATATACAATTTAATAATATACTAGAATTAGCAAAAGGAGACGCAGAAAATACCAGGGGCTCTCCCGAGATACCGTCTCGTAGTCCCAAAATAAATATGCAAGGAGAACTCCTGAGGTACCGCCTCGTAGTGTCAAAAGTAAACATGCATGGGGATTTCTCGAGATACCATCCCATAGTCCCAAAGTAAATACGCAGCTCAAACAAACGAAGATAATAGTTACAAAATGAAAATCTACAGTTTAGACTAAGTATAAGTAAAGTAAGGAAGCAAGAATCCACTATGCATGCTGCAAATAGTTTAGATAAGCAATTAAGACACGTAGACATGCTATTCTTGGCTAATAGGATAACTACACATGCTAGTATACTAAATTATGATGAAAACAAGTTATTACTCAGTAAAAATGAGGGTTTTCAACAAATAGCCCATGTACGCACTCGTCACCTCACGTACACGCCGCTTACATATCATAACAACACCAAATCCTAAGGGGATTTCCCCCACACAAGGTTAAATAAGCCACTTACCTCGCACCAAGCTTAATCAAGCGACAACAATGCTTTTCCCACGAATATCCTATTCCAAATGGCCAAAATATAGCCAAAATCAATTACATACCATAAATATATCTATAAGAAACTAATCTAATTAATGAAATCTAAGCTAAAGCAAGAAATTAGAAAATCGAACCAAAAAGCCTCCACGGGCCCACATCTTGGAATCGGGTAAAAGTAAAAAAATATGAACACCCATTCACTCATGAGTCGAATCTCACAAGAATAACTCAAATCCAATCTCAAATCGCTTTTCAAAACTCATAATTTTAGTTGAAGAACTTCTTCCCATTTTCCCCAAATTTTCAACCCCAAATCCGAAATTAAAGATGTAATTAATGATAGACTAGTGGTATATAACCAAAATGAAGTGTAGAATCATTACTCAATCGATGTCTCTGAAAATCCCTCAAACTATCGTCCAAATCGGAGCTCTCAAACTTATGGTTTGATAAAAATGGCCAAACCCTCGTTTTTGAAATGTTATATTCTGCCCAGGCATTTCCTTCTTCGGAAATGCGGCCACACCCTCGTGTTCGCGAAGCACAAATTTGTCTTCAGTCTAAAACCTCCTTCGCGAATGCGAGAGCCTCCTCGCAAATGCGAAAGCTTACATTGCCTGACCCTACGCGAACACGGGACTCTCACTGCGAATGCATTGGCTAAATGCCTGGAGCCCCATCTGGCTGTTCCTCTACGCGAACACGATGACCATGTTGCGCACACATAGGCTAAATGATCCACATATTCGTGAACGCGGGAACCACATGGGGAATGCGTAGAAAAAACTCAATTGGCCTCCCAGATGCCTTATGCAAACGCGAAACCTCTCTCGCGAACGCGATGAATGAAACCAGCAACCTTGACACCAGATTTTCTGCAATTCCGACAAGTCCAAAAATGGTCCGTTAAGCATGCGAAACACACCTGATGCCCCTGGGACCTCAGCCAAACATACCAACCAGTCCTAAAAGACCTTACAAACTTAGTCGAGCCTTTGAGTCACATCAAACAATGCTAAGAACACGAATCACCCTCCGATTCAAACTGAATGAATTTGAAACTTCAAATTTTTACAACCGATGCTAAAACCTATCAAACCACATTCGATTGATCCCAAATTTTGCATGCAAGTCATATTCAACATTACAGACCTACTCCAACTTCCGAAATTTGAATCTGACCTCGATATCAAAAAGTCCACTACCGATCAAATCTCCAAGTATTCGACTTTCGCCATTTCAAGCCTAAATGAGCTACAGACCTCCAAAACATAATCCAGACATGCCCTTAAGCCCAAAATCACCCAATGGAGCTAACGAAGATGACGAAACTCCATTTCAGAGTCGTCTTCACACAATCCCGACTACGATCAAAATCCTAAGACTTAAGCTTCTATTTTAGGGACTAAGTGTCCCAAAACACTCCGAAACCACAACCAACACCTCCCGGAAAGACACATAAGCAGAAAGAGACATAAGGAAAGCAGTAAATAAGGGATTGGGGCTATAACTCTTAAAATGACCGGCCATGTTTTTATATCCTTCCCCTCTTAAAATAATCGTTCGTTCTCGAACGAGTATAGAGACATACCTGAAGTGGTGAAAAGATGAGGATAGAAGCTGCACATATCATGCTCGGTCTCCCAAGTCGCCTCCTCGACTATATGACCCCTCCAATTAACCTTCATGTAAGCAATGTTCCTTGACCTCAGTTTCCGAACCTGCCTGTCCAAAATAGCCACTGGCTCCACAACATAAGATAGATCCTTGTCCAACTTGACAGAGCTAAAATCCAACACATGAGACAGATCACCATGATACTTCCGGAGCATAGAAACATAGAATATCGGATGAACTACTACTAGTCTGGTAGGTAAGGCAAACTCATAAGCAACCTCCCCAACTCGCCACAACACCTCAACGGGACCAATGAACCTTGGTCTCACCTTTCCTTTTTTCCCAAACCTCATAACGCCCTTCATAGGTGAAACCTGGAGCAAGACCCGCCCTCCAACCATGAATGCAACATTGCAAACCTTCCGGTCCACATAACTCTTCTGTATGGACTAGGCTATGCGAAGTCGATCTGAAATCACCTTCACCTTATCCAGGGCATCCTGGACCAAGTATGTATCCAATAATCTAGCCTTGCCTGGCTCGAACTAACCCACTAGGGACCGACACCGCCTACCATACAGAGCCTCATATGGTGCCATATGGATGCTCGACTAATAACTGTTGTAGTAGGCAAACTCCGCAAGTGGCATGAACTGATCCCACGAACCTCCGACCTCCATCTCACATGCACATAACATATCCTCTAATATCTAAATAGTGTGCTCATACTGTCTATCCGTCTGAGGGTGAAATGTTGTGCTCACCTCCAATCGAGTACCCAACTCATGATGTATGACCCTCCAGAATTGTGATGTAAATTACGCACCCCGGTCAGACATGATAGATACCGGTATGCCATGAAGCCTGACGATCTCGCGGATATAAATTCGAGCTAGTTGCTCGGAAGAATAGTTAGTCATCACAGGAATGAAATGAGCTGACTTGGTCAGCCTATCCGCAATCACACAAAATGTGTTAAACCTCCGTTGAGTCCGTGGGAGTCCAACAACGATATCCATAGTGATCCTCTCCCATTTCCACTCCAGAACCTCTAACTTATGAAGCAACCCACCTGGCTGCGGATGCTCATACTTAGCCTACTGGAAATTTAGACACCGAGCCACATACTCCACTATGTCCTTCTTCATCCTCCTCGATCAGTAATGTTGCTCAAGTCCTGATACATCTTCGTGGCACCCGGACGAATGAAGTATCGCGAGCTGTGAACCTCTTGGAGAATCAACTCACGCAAACCATCTAAACTGGGCACACATAGCCTGCCCTGCACCATAATCCTCAATAGTGACCTCCTTAGAATCCCCGTGTTGGATCGTGTCCTTAAGGATAAATAGATGGGGGGTCATCATACTAATACTCCCTGATACGATGATAAAGAGGAGACCAGGAGACCACATAAGCCAATACTCGACTCGACTCAGAAATATCATATCTCACAAATTGGCTGGCTAAGGCCTGACTATCTAACACCAATGGTCTCTCTACTACTGGTAGATATGCTAAACTCCCCAAACTCTCTGTCCGGCGACTCAAAGCATTTACCACCATATTGGCCTTCCCCGAGTGGTACTAAATGGTGATATAATAGTCCTTAAGTAGCTCCAACCACCTCCATTGATGCAAGTTAAGATCCTTTTGCTTTAACAGATGCTACAAACTCCGATGATCAGTATAAATTTCACAAGAGACACCGTACAAATAGTGCGGCCAATTCTTCAAAGCATGAACAATAGCTGCTAACTCAAGGTCATGGATATGATAGTTCTTTTCATGCACCTTCAGCTGTCTGGACGCATAGGCAATCACCCTACCATCCTGCATCAACACCGCGCCGAGACAAATCAGCGACGCATCATAATATACAGTGTAAGACCCCAAACCTGTAGGCAATACCAATACTGGGGTTGTCAAAGTTGTCTTGAGCTTCTGAAAGCTCTCCTCACACTCCTCGGTCCACATGAACGGAGCACCCTTCTAGGTCAGCCTGGTCATAGGTGCTGCAATAGATGAGAAAACCTCTACAAAACAACGGTAATACCCCGCCAAACTAAGAAAACTTTGAATCTCTGTAGCTGATGACGGTCTAGGCCAACTTTGCACTGCTTCCACCTTCTTCGCATCCACTTTGATCCCATCACACTATACTACATGGCCCAAGAATGCCACTGAGTCTAGCCAAAACTCACACTTTAAATTTTTTGCATATAACTTCTTTTCTCTCAAGGTCTGAAGCACAATCCTCAGGTGTTGCTCATGATCCTCCCGAGCCCGGGAGTACACCAGAATGTCGTCAATAGACACAATGACTAAGGATTCAAGATAGGACCGGAACACACTATGCATTATGTGCATAAAAGCTGCTAGGGCATTGGTCAGGCCAAAAGACATAACAAGGAACTCGTAGTGACCATACCGAGTCCTGAAAGTAGTCTTCGAGATATCTGGCTCCCGAAATTTCAACTGATGATAGCCTGAACGTAAGTCAATCTTGGAAAACACCTTGGCACCCTGTAAGTGATCAAATAAGTCATCAATACGAGGAAATTGATACCTTTTCTTCACTGTAACTTTGCTCAGTTGGCGATAATCAATGCACATACGCATAGAACCATCCTTTTTCTTCACAAATAAGACCCGAGCACCCCAAGGCAACACACTGGGCTGAATGAATCCCTTATCAAGCAACTCCTGTAATTGCTTCTTCAATTCCTTCAACTTAGGGGTAGCCATGCGATATGGAGGAATAGAGATGGGCTGAGTGCCCAACAACAAATCAATGCCAAAATCAATATTTTTTGTCGGGCGGCATACTCAAAAGATCAGCTGGAAACAAATCTGGAAAGTCCCTCACAATTGGAACTGACTCAACTATAGGGGTATCAATACTAACATCTCTTATATAAGCTAGATACGCATCACACCCCTTCTTAACCATTATTTGATCTTTAAGGAATGAAATAACTCTGCTGGGAGTGTACTCTAAGGTACCCCTCCACTCTAATCGCAGTAAACATGGCATAGCTAGTGTTACGGTCTTAGCGGGGCAATCGAGATTAGCATAATGGGGCGACAACCAGTCCAAGCCCAAGTTAACATTAAATTCTACCATACTTAGCAATAATAAATTGGCTCTAGTCTCAAAACCACTAAGAGAAATCAAACACGACTGATACACGCAGTCACCATCAAGAGAATCTCCCACAGGAGTTGACACATAACAAGGGAACTAAAAGAATCTCGAGATATGCCCAAATACGGGGCAAAATAAGAGGACACATAGGAATATGTAGAGCCTGGGTCAAATAATACCAACGCATCTCTATGACAAACCGGAACAATACATGTAATGATAGAGTCAAAAGCAACTGCCTCTGTACGAGCTGAAATAGCATAATATCTGGCCTAGCCTCCCCATCTAGGGCAACCTCGACCTCCCTGACCTTCACCTCGAGTTGGCTGAGTAGGGGGGGTGGTAGATGGTGTTGGAATCATAGCTTGAGGACCCATAGAGCACGCAATGACTAAGAAGTATGTGGAGGCGCACTCCTCCTATGTATGGGGCAATCCCTCACCATATTTTGAGTGTCGACACACTCAAAACAAGCTCTCGGAGGGCGTGGCTGCTATGACTGGAACGGGCCAGGTCTGCTGGACTAGCCGCTAAAAGCACCCGGAGCAGGAAGCACACTAGATACTAGCAATGCATATTAAGGCTCATGGGGCCTAGAAGGGGCTGGAATACCACTGGCGACTGGAACAACTGAATAAATGGGGTGACTCAGATAACCCCTACCATGGCGAACTTACAGCTGGGGCACAAGTACCACTGTAAGGGCCAGCCTCTCGAGACCTCTAGTCCTCCCTCTCCTATCTATCCCGGTCAAGCATGCCCTCCAATCTCCTAGCAATACTCATGACTTGCTGTTAAGAAATATCCACCTCCCACTCCTTGGCCATACTAATCCAGATACTGGGGTGGAGGCCCTCAATAAATCGTTGAACCCTCTCTTGAACAGTGGCAACCAAGGCCGGTGCATGTCCGGCCAATTCACTGAAGCGTACTGCATACTTTGACACAGTCATAGCACCATGGCACAACTGCTCAAACTTTGCGCGCCATGAGTTCCCGAGGCTTTGAGGGACACACTCTCTTAAAAACATGTCCGAGAGCTGAGTCCATGTAAGTGTAACTGCCTCAGCCGGACTATTCAACTCATAAGCACGCCATCACTGATAGGCTGCTCCCCTAAGCTGGAATGTGGTAAAAGAAACCCCACCCGTATCCACGACGCCCATAGTACTGAGAATACAGTGACACTCCTCCATAAAACCCTGGGCATCACCTATCGCCAATTCACTGAAGGTAGGTGGGTGGTACTTCTTGTACCTCTCAAGCCTGAGTTGGTTCGCCTCAGAAGCTGTTGGCCTAGCCTCGTGCTGGACCGGAGCTACCGACTACATAGGGATAAACTCTAGGGCCTGGTCGACCTGGACGCTCTGCTCACGAGTACGGGCTGCGGGAGTATCTACCCCTCCCCCGGCCTGGGATGTGGCATGAGCTAGTGGGGTCAATCAAGCCTGAGCTAAGGTGCTGAACATGCTCATGAATTGGGCTAGAGTCTGTTGGAGGGCTGGTGCAACAATAGGCACTTCAAGTGCCTGCCAGGCAACTGAAGCTGCTGGGGGTCCTCTGTCGTAGCTCGCGCGGGTGCTCTAGCTGCACCACGTGGTCGTCCTTTACCCCGACCTCTCGTGGCTCTAGCAGGGGGCACGGGTGCCTAGTCATCAAATCCTTTGGTACGGGTCCTCACCATCTGTGAGAAAGAATACGATACAGAAGTTTAGAATTTTGATGACAACGAACTGTGCACGACAAGGAATCAAAGAAGTATAATTTTTACTAACAATTCCATAGCCTCCTGAAGATAAGTACGGACGTCCCCATACCGATCCGTGAGACTCTAATAAATCAACTTGTGACTCACGACACATATGAACCTAGAGCTCTGATACTAACTTGTCGTGGCCCGATATTCCCTCTATGAGCGGTCACGATGGCACCTAGTCTTTACGACTAGGTAAGCCAAACATTTATGGAATACCAACAAAAATGAAAAACATAAATCTAAACCACTAACAGTAATAGAAATGAAACAGTGGATAGAAATGCCGCTCGACATATACAATAACAACTCTCAAAGGTTCATACAGAGTTTCCCAAAACCCAGAACATCATAAATCACAAGCTTTTAAGAATTTACTATATGTTCTATACATCAGTATTTAGAAGGGTTAGAAGAATAATTACACAAAGAGATAGAGGGGGACTCCTAGGTCTGCGGACGTGGCTGATGTACCTCGAAGTCTCCGTAGCAGCAATAGGTGCACAACTAATATGAGGCTGGAACAATGTACCTGGATCTGCACACAAAAACATGTGCATATGAGTAGCATGAGTACACCACAATGGTACCCAGTAAGTGCCAAGCCTAACCTCGATCGAGTAGTGACGAGGTCAGGTCAGGCCTACTGGTAAATAATAAATAAGGTAGGAAATATATGGTTTAATAATAGACTAGAATTAGCAAAAGGAGACGCAGTAAATGATAGTTTAACACACAAAGTAAACACCAGGGGATCTCTCGAGATACCGTCTCGTAGTCCCAAAATAAATATGCAGGGAGAACTCCCGAGGTACCGCCTCGTAGTCTCAAAAGTAAATATACAGGGAGAACTCCTGAGGTACCGCCTTGTAGTCTCAAAAGTAAACATGTAGAGTGATCTCCAGGGATACCGACCCGTAGTCCCAAAGTAAATACACAACTCAAACAATCAAAGATAAAAACTACAGCAAGAAAATACAGTTTAGACTAAGTACAAGTCAAGAAAAGAAGCAGGAATCCACTAAGCATGCTGCAAAGAGTTCAGATAAGCAATTAAGACACGTAGACATGCTATTCTAGGCTAACAAGATTACTTCACATGCTAGTATACTAAATTAAGATGAAAACAAGTTATAACTCAGTAAAAACCAGTTTTTTTCAACAAATATCCCATGTATGCACTCTCCACCTCGAGTACACGATGCTCACATATCATCACAACACCAAATCCTAAGGGGATTTCCCCCACACAAGGTTAGGAAAGCTACTTACCTCGAACAAAGATCAATCAATCAGTAGCAATGTTTTTCCCACGAATATCCGACTTCGAATGGCCCAAATCTAGCCAAAATCAATTATATACCATAAATATATCTATAAGAAACTAATCAACTTAATGAAATCTAAGCTAAAGCAAGAAATTAGGAAATCGACCCAAAAAGCCTCCCCGGGCCCACGTCTTGGAATCGAGTAAAAGTCACAAAATATGAACACACATTCACTCACAAGTCCAACCATACAAGAATAACTCGAATTCCACCTCAAATCGCCTTTCAAAACTCATAATTTTAGTTGAAGAACTTCCCATATTTCCCCCAAATTTTCAACCCCAAATCCGTAATTAAAGATGTAATTAATGATAGATTAGTGGGACATAATCAAAATGAAGTGTAGAATCGTTATCCAATCGTTGTCTCTGAAAATCCCTCAAAATCTCGTCCAAATCTGATCTCTCAAACTTAAGATTTGATAAAAATGGCAAACCCTTCTTCGGAAATGCGGCCACACCCTCGTGTTCGCGAAGCACAAATTTGTCTTCAGTCCAAAATCTCCTTCGCGAAGCGAGAGCCTGCTCGCAAATGCGAAAGCTTACATTGCCTGACCCTACGCGAACACGGGACTCTCACCGCGAATGCATTGGCTAAATGCCTGGAACCCCATCTGGTTGTTCCTCTACGCGAACACGATTACCATGGTGTGCACACATAGGCTAAATGATCCACATCTTCGTGAGCGCGGGAACCACATGGGGAATGCGTAGAAAAAACTCAGCTGGCCTCCCAGATGCCTTACGCTAACGCGAGACCTCTCACGCAAATGCGATGAAGGAAACCAACAACCTTGACGCCAGATTTTATGCAATTCCAACAAGCCCAAAAATAATTCGTTAAACATCCAAAATTGTGATGACCCAAAAGGTAATCTCTTGTTTTAAAAGCCAAAACTATGTTTTGATGCCTTGAAAACCTCCTCTTGTCTCATCTTATTTTGCGTGCGCATTCCGGGCGTATATCCGGAAAGAATTTATATGAAAAATTTAGAAAAATGTTAATTTTGCCTTTAAAATTGAATTTAAGTTGACTTAAGTCAATATTATGAGTAAACGGACCCATGATTTGACGGGTCCGGATGGTCCATAAGAAAAATGAACCAAAAGTATGCCCGGAATTGAATTCTGAGGTCCCAAGCCCGAGATATGAATTTTTGAAAGAAATTGTATAACTGAAATTATATGAGTTTATGAAAATTTGAGTGTATTTGAAATGGTTGGTATCGTCCCTGTATTTTGATTCCGGAGTCCGGTACAGGTTTAATATAGTATTTGAGTGGTGCCTGTAAAATTTCGTAAGAAACGGAGGTCATATGACGTGATTCGGACCCGTAGTTGTAAAACATGAAACTTTGAAAGGTCTTGAGATTTTCTTTGATTTTGATACTAAAATCGTTGTATAAGATGTTATTTTGGCGATTTGATCGCATGAGTAAGTCCGTAGGATGTTTTTAGGGTTGTGTGCATGTTTGATTTGGAGCCCCGAGGGCTTGGGTGAGTTTCGGATAGGCTCTGGGGTGTTTTGGACTTAGAAATTTTGGTGTAAGTTGCTGTATCTGGTGTGTGTATTTTTACACTATGCGAACGTGTGGTAACCCATGCGAACGCGAAGAGTAAATTGGGCTGGGGCTGGGATTGCTCTATGCGAACGCATAGAACTGGGTGCGAACGCAGGGCACTAGGGGGCTGCTCTACGCGAACGCATCAGGTCAGACGTGAACGCATAGTTCTTAGGAGGGGGCTAGTCAGGAACCTAGGAAAGCTGTGCCAATGCGATCCCTTATACGTGAACACGAAGGCAGGGCTGGCCTTAGCGAACACATAGCTCATCCTCCAATCGCATAAGTCCTCAGCAGACTGCCCTTCGCGAACGCGGCAGTGTTCACGCGAACGCACTGAGCACTGTCGCCCATCACTTAAAACAGTACCAAAACGGGAATTTAGCCATAACTTCATATTTTTCAAAACCAAGGAAGCTTAGGGGCGATTGTTGAAGAGGGATTTCATCACCAAATCATAGGTTTGTGTTCTTAAACTTATTTTCTTCATTTTCCATCAACACCCATAAGATTTCTAGGCCTAAATCTTGGTCTTTAATGGTAGAAATAAGGGATTTTAGAAGAATTACGGATTTTACAAATTTGGGAATTAGACCTCGATTTGGGGTCGGATTCCGGAACTAATTACATATTCGGGCTCGTGTGTGAGTGGGTGATAGGGTTTTGGTCCGAATTTTGTGTTATGACCAAGCGGGCCCGGGGTCGATTTTTGACTTTTTGGGGTTGAATTATTTAAAATTTATTGACGTTGTTAAGTTAATTATGTCTAGATACAAGTGAATTGGAGGTGAATTCTAAAGGGAAAGCGGTGGTTGAGGCTTGAGTTTGGCCGTGGAATCCGAGGTAAGTGTTTGGTCTAACCTTAGCTTGGGAGAATATGTGTTGTGTCCTATTTGCTACGTGTTGGTATTATGTTCAACGTATAGGTGTGGTGACGAGTATCTATACGTTGGTGTCAAGCATGCCTGTGAGTCGTATGTTGTGATTTATATGATATTTTCATTAAGCACTACCTATGTTTAATTTGATATTACCTATGTTTATGGCATTTACTTGATATTTCCTATTGCTGAGTAATGGTTCAAGTTAAGAATTATTTCGTGAAGCTAATTATTTAAGCGAGATTGGTTATAGCTATTTTCCTTTGCCGGGACGTTATTATTTCTATTATTGTTCATACTGTTGATTTCCTTGTTGGGATGCTGTCATTTCATTGTTTGGGTGAGGAAGAGTGTAAAGCACGAAGGGTGATGTCGTGCGCGATATTGTGAGTGAGTGTTAATGCACGAAGGGTGATGTCGTGTTGAAATTGTGAGTGTTAATGCACGAAGGGTGATGCCGTGTCTTGATTATGATAGAGTAAAAGCACGAAGGGTGATGCCGTGCCATTTTCTACTGATTTTATGGTGAGGATGAGAGTAAAAGCACGAAGGGTGATGCCGTGCACTTGTCTTTGTATATTTATTTACATTGTTCTAAGTTTGATATTTATTTTGTCGCTTTGCTTCATTGTTCATAACTTGATATTTCTTCCCCGCAGCATGTTTCCCCCTTCTTTTTGTATTAAGCTCCTTATTTCTTGTTATTATTATTGTTCTTCGTACATGATTAAACTGCACAGGTTTATATGGTTGTTGTGTCCTAGCCTCGTCACTACTTCGCCGAGGTTAGGCTCGACACTTACCAGTACATGGGGTCGGTTGTACTGATGCTACACTCTACACTTCTTTTGCAGATCCCGGTACTGGACCCTTCGGACCCTAGATCAAGGTTGCTGCCTTTAGTCCAGTGGAGACCCGAGGTAGTCCTGCAGGTGTCCGCAGGCCTTGGCGTCCCTTCTATCCTGTTTCTTTTCTGTTCTTATTTACTTCTGAGACAGATGTATATTTCTTTTGTTCAGACCACTGTTTGTAGTATCCGTAGACAGTCCGTGTAATTGTGACACCAATTCTGGGTGTAGTTTTATTTTAGGATTCCGCATTAGTGTTAAATGAAACTGTTAAATTTTTTTATTCCGCATTTTGATTTTCGTTGATTTTATTATAATACCTGGTAAACTATTAATGATAAAGGAATAAGATAAAATAACCAGTAACGTTGGCTTGCCTAGTGGGTTCAATGTTAGGCGCCATCACGGTCCCGACGGTGGGAAATTCGGGTCGTGACAAGTTGGTATCAGAGCACTATGTTGCTTAGTCTCACAATTTATGGACAAGCTCAGTAGAGTCTGAGGGATCGGTACGGAGACGTTTGTGCTTATCCTCTAGAGGCTACAGAGTTTAGGAATGACTTCACATCTATTCTTCTCTGTCGTGCGATTTTATTTCTCAATGCTAATTAAATTTCTACTCTATTATCTCACAGATGGCAAGAACATGTGCTTCTTCATCCACTAATTAGCAGCCCGTGTCCCCAGTGGAAGCTCCTACGAGGGGCAGGGGACGAGGCCGTTCTAGAGGCCGAGGTATGGGCAAAGCTCAGCCCAGAGCAGTAGCACCAGCGGCGCAGCCTCAGGTAGAGTTTGCTGATAAGGTTCCAGCCCAGATAGCTCCGGCAGGGCCAGCTCAGGTTCCCGAGGGGTTCATCGCTACCCCAGTACCTCAGCTCTGGTCCGTCTAGCAGGCCTCATGTAGAGAATCACTCAGGAAGTCTTACTTCGTGCAGCACCAGCCGTCTCTCAGGCTGGGGGAGGAGCCCAGACTCCTGCTACTCGCACCCCGGAGCTGATGGCTTCTCAGTTTCAGACTCCAACAGCTCAGCCAGCTGGGGTTAGATTAGCCGGGTGTTGTGACTCAGACCAGTGATGGAGCAGCTATGTCCGCTGATGCTTTGTGGAAGTTGGACAGGTTCACCAAGCTTTTCACCACTACTTATAGCGGTACATCTTTAGAGGATCCCTAGGACTATTTGGACAGTTGTCACGAGGTTCTACGGAACATGGGGATAGTGGAGACCAATAGGGTTGACTTTGCCACTTTTTATATGTCAGGTTCCGCCAAGACTTGGTAGGGAGATTATTGCTTGGCCAGACCAGATGGATCACCTCCTTTGACTTGGGCCCAGTTCTCTCAGTTATTTCTGGAGAAGTTCCTTCCTATCACTCAGAAAGAGGATTATCGAAGGTAGTTTGAGTGTCTCAAATAGGGTTCTATGACCGTCACTCAATATGAGACCAGATTCAATACCTTGGCCCATCATGCTATTATGATAGTTCACACCGAGCGAGAGAGGGTGAGGAGATTTATTGAGGGACTAGCTTAGCCGATCAGATTGCAGATGGCTAAGGAGACAGGGAGTGATATTTCTTTCCAAGATGCAGCCAATGTGGCCAGGCGAGTTGAGATGGTTCTATTACAGGGGAGTGGTCAGGGGTCTGACAAGAGGCCCCGTCATTTTGGCAGGTTTAGTGGTGCCTCATCTGGAGGCACAAATTCTTTTGGTAGGGGCCATCCTCCTAGGCCATATCATTCAGCACTTCAGGCTTCTCACGGTGCTTCAGGTGGCCGTGGTTCTCATATGTAGTATTCTGATTAGTTTCCCTACAGTGCACCACCAGCTCCTATGAGTGCACCGCCGCTCCAATGTTTTTAGGGTGGTTACTCAGGCTGTCAGGGTCAGCAGTTCCAATAGGCGAGGGCTTGTTATACCTGTGGCGATTTGAGGCAAATTGCTAGATTTTGTCCTCGAGCCTCGAGTAGTTCTCTGCACCGGGGTTCTCTTGCCATGGTTCCAGCACCAGGTGTTCCACCGCCCGCTCAGCCAGCTAAAGGTGGGGGTCAAGGTGTTAGAGGTGGAGATCAGGCCGTTCGAGGTGGAGGCTAGGCCGCTAGAGGTAAAGGTCAGCCAGTAGGAGGCCATCCCAGGGATGTAGTTCAGAGTGGTAGGGTTCCGCCCTGATGTTATGCTATTCCATCCATACCTGAGATTGAGGCTTTCGATGCAGTTATCACAGGTATGGTTTCAGTTTTCAGCAGGGATGCTTCAGTCCTATTTGATCCAGGGTCCACATATTCCTATATGTCATATTATTTTGCCCCTTATTTGGTTATGCCTCGTGATGACTTGAGTTCTCCTGTATATGTGTCTACACCGGTGGGTGATTCTATTATAATAGATCGTGTCTACCGTTCATGTGTAGTGGTTATTTGGGGTATTGAGACTAGTGTAGATCTCCTACTCCTCGATATGGTGGATTTTGATATCATTTTGGGGATGGATTGGTTGTCGCCTTATCATGCCATATTGGACTGTCATGCCAAAACCGTGACCTTAGCATTGCCGGGGTTGCCTCGACTGGAGTGGAAAGGGACTCTTGGTCATTCTTCCAGCAGGGTTATCTCTTACATGAAGGCTCGACGTATGGTCGAGAAGGGGTGTTTGGCCTATTTAGCTTATGTTCGTGATTCTAGTGCTGAGGTTCCTTCTATGGATTCTGTGCCCGTGGTCCGTGAGTTTCCAAAGGTGTTTCCTATAGACCTGTCGGGTATGCCACCCGACAGGGATATTTTGATTTTGCATTGATTTGGCTCCAAGCACCCAGCCCATTTCTATCCCGCCATATCGTATGTCCCCACCAGAGTTGAAGGAATTGAAAGAACAATTGTAGGATTTTCTTGATAAAGGCTTTATTAGGCCTAGTGTCTCGCCTTGGGGTGCGCCGGTGTTGTTTGTTAAGAAGAAGGATGGATCGATGAAGATGTGCATAGATTATCGGCAGTTGAACAAGGTTACCATCAAGAACAAGTATCCATTGCCGATGATTGATGACTTGTTTGATCAGCTTTAGGGTGCCAAGGTATTTTTGAAGATTGATTTGAGATTTGGTTTTCATCAGTTGAGGATTAGGGAATCCGATGTCCCTAAGACACCTTTTCGCACTCGGTACGGGCACTATGAGTTTTTAGTGATGTCATCCGGGTTGACAAATGCCCCAGCAACTTTCATGGACTTGATGAACCGAATGTTCATGCCTTATTTGGATTCCTTCGTGATTGTCTTCATTGATGATATTCTGATTTATTCCCGCAGTCGGGAGGATCATGAGCAGCACCTTCGATTCGTTCTCCAGACTCTGAGGGACAATAAGTTATATGCTAAGTTCTTGAAATGTGAGTTTTGGCTGAGTTCAGTTGCATTCTTGGGTCATGTTGTATCAACAGAGGGTATTCAGGTGGATCCTAAGAAGATTTCAGCAGTCAAGGATTGGCCAAGACCCACGTCAGCCACAGAGATCTGAAGTTTCTTGGGTTTGGCGGGCTATTACCGTCGGTTCATGGAGAGGTTTTCGTCTATTACATCCCCGATGACCAGGTTGACCCAGAAGGGTGCCTAGTTCAGGTGGTCAGATGAGTGTGAGGCGAGCTTCTAGAAGCTCAAGACAGCTTTGACTACAGCGCCGGTGTTGGTTTTGCCCACAGGTTCAGGGCCATATACTGTGTATTGTGAAGCATCTCGGGTTGGACTTGGTGCAATGCTGATGCAGGATGGCAAGGTTATTGCATATGCTTCGCGACAGTTAAAGATCCACGGGAAGAATTATCCAGTTCATGATTTGGATCTAGCAGCCATTGTTTATGCGCTGAAGATTTAAAGGCATTATCTACATGGCGTGTCATGTGAGGTGTTCACGGATCACAAGAGTTTACAATATTTGTTCAAGCACAAAGAGCTAAACTTGAGGCAGAGAAGATGGTTGGAGCTGTTGAAAGACTATGACATCACCATCTTGTATCATCCGGGGAAGGCCAATGTGGTGGCCGATGCTTTGAGTAGGAAGTTAGCCAGTATGGATAGCCTTGCGTATATTCCGGTTGGGGAGAGACCACTTGCTTTGGATGTTCATGCATTAGCCAAAGTTCATGAGGTTGGATGTTTCCGAGCCCGGCCGTGTTCTAGCTTATACAGTTGCTCGTTCTTCATTATTTGATCGTATCCAAGATCGGCAGTATGATGATCCTCATCTCTCCTTGTCCTTAGGGACACGGTGCGGCACGATGGTTCCAAGCAGGTTACAGTTGGCGATGCTGGAGTTTTGCGGATGCATGGTCGTATTTGTGTGCCCAATGTGGATGACTTTGTGAGTTGATTTTAGAGGAGGCCCATAGCTCCCGGTAATCCATTCATCCGGGCACCGCAAAGATGTATCAGGATTTGCGACAACATTATTGGTGGAGGAGGATGAAGAAGGATATTGTAGTGTATGTAGCTCGGTGTTTGAATTTTCAACAGGTAAAGTACGAGCATCAGAGACCTGGTGGATTACTCCAGAAGATTGATATTCCTGAGTGGAAGTGGGAGCGTATCACCATGGACTTCGTTGTTGGACTCCCACGGACTTAGAGGAAGTTCGATGCAATATGGGTTATTGTGGATAGGCTGACCAAGTCAGCGCATTTCATTTCTGTGGCAGTTTCCTATTCTTCGGAGAGATTGGAAGAGATCTACATTAGGGAGATTGTTCGTCTTCATGGTGTTCCCATGTCTATTATTTCTGACCAAGGTACGCAGTTTACCTTGCATTTATGGAGGGCAGTTCAGCGTGAGTTGGGCACGCGGGTCGAGTTGAGCACAACATTTCATCCTCAGATGGACGGACATTCCGAGCGTACTATTCAGATTTTGGAGGATATTCTCCATTCCTGTGTCATTGACTTTGGAGGTTCATGTGATCATTTCTTTCCATTAGCTGAGTTTTCCTACAATAACAACTATCAGTCGAACATTCAGATGGCTCCCTATGAGGCATTATATGGTAGGCGGTGTCGGTCACCGGTTGGGTGGTTTGATCTGGGCGAGGCTCGGTTATTGGGTACAGACTTAGTGCAGGATGCCTTGGATAAGGTTAAGATTATTCAGGATAGACTTCGTACAACTCAGTCCAGGCAGAAGAGTTATGCCGATTGCAGAGTGACGTGGCATTCATGGTTGGAAAGCGGGTATTGCTTCGGGTGTCGCCCATGAAGGGCGTGGTGAGATTTGGGAAGAAGGGAAAGCTAAGCCCTAGGTACATCGGCCCTTTTGAGATCCTCGATAGAGTGGAAGAGGTGGCTTACATACTTGCGTTGCCACCGAGTTTATCAGTTGTGCATCCAGTGTTCCATGTGTCTATGCTTCGGAAGTATCATGGCGATCCATCCCATGTGTTAGACTTCAGCAGTGTCCAGTTGGACAAGGACATGACCTATGAGGAGGAGCCAATAGCCATTCTAGACCGGCAGGTTTGTCAGATGAGATCGAAGAGTTATCCTTCGGTTCATGTTCAGTGGAGAGGTCAGCTTGCCGAGGCAGCTACATGGGAGTCCGATTTTGATATGCGAAGCCGGTATCCCCATCTTTTCCCCAATTCAGGTACTTTTCTATTTCCGTTCGAGGACGAATGTTTCTTTTAGAGGTGGACAATATGATGAACCAAAAGGTCATCTCTTGTTTTAAAAGTCAAAATTGTTTTCCGAGGCCTTGAAAACCTCCTCTTGTCTTACCTCGTTTTGCGTTCACAGTCCGGGCATATATCCGGAAAGCTTTTATATGAACAAATTAAAAAAGTGCTAATTTTACCTTTAAAATTGAATTTAAGTTGACTTCGGTCAACATTTTGGGTAAACGGACCCAGACCCATGATTTGACGGTCTCAGAGGGTCCGTAAGAAAATATGGGACCTGGGCGTATGCCCAGAATTGAATTCCGAGGTCCCAAGCTCGAGATATGAATTTTTGAAAGAAATTGTTTAACTAAAATTATAAGAGTTTATGAAAATTTGAGTGTATTTGAAATTGATGGTATCAGGCCTGTATTTTGGTTCTAGAGCCCGGTACAGGATTAATATAGTATTTGAGTGGTGCGTGTAAAATTATGTAATAAATGAAGGTCATATGTCGTGATTCAGACCCGTAGTTGTAAAATTTTAAACTTTGAAAGTTCTTGAGATTTTGATGCTAAATTCGTTGTTTAAGATGTTATGTTGGCGATTTGATCGCACGAGTAAGTCCGTAGATGTTTTTAGGGTTGTGTGCGTGTTTTGGTTTGGAGCCCCGAGGGCTCGGGTGTGCTTCGGATAAGCTTCGGGGTGTTTTGGACTTAGAAAACCTGGTGTAAGTTGTTGTATATGGTGTGTGTATTTTTATACTAAGCGAACGCGTGGTAACCCACGCGAATGTGAAGAGTAAATGGGGCTGGGTCTTGGATTTCTCTATGCGAACACATAGACCTGGGTGCGAACGCGGAGCACTGGGAGTCTGCTATACGCGAACGCATCAGGTCAAACGCGAACACATAGTTCTTAGGAGGGGGCTGGTCAGGAACCTAGGAAAGCTATGCGAACGCGACCCCTTATACACGAACGCGAAGATAGAGGGGGGGGGGGGGGGGGGGCTAAGCCTTCGCGAACGAACAACTCATACTGCGATCACATAAGTCCTCAGCAGGCTGCCCTTCGCGAACGCGACAGTGTTCACGCGAACGCAATGAGCACCGTCGCCCAACACTTAAAACAATAGCAAAAGGGGAATTTAGCCATAACTTCATATTTTTCAAAACCAAGGAAGCTTAGGGGAGGTTTTTGAAGAGGGATTTCATCACCAAATCATAGGTTTGTGTTCTTAAACTTATTTTCTTCATTTTCCATCAACACCCATTAGATTTCTAGGCCTAAATCTTGTTCTTTAAGGGTAGAAATTAGGGATTTTAGGAGAATAAGGAATTTTACAAATTTGGGAATTTAGACCTCGATTTGGGGTCGGCTTTCGAAACTAATTACATATTCGGGCTCGTGGGTAAATGAGTGATCGGGTTTTGGTCTGAATTTTGTGTTTTGACCAAGCGGGCCCGGGGTCGATTTTTGACTTTTTGGGAAGAATGATAGCAAACCTATAATTAAGCATTGGGGTTGAATTATTTAGCAATTATTGATGTTGTTAAGTTAATTATGTCTAGATATTATCTATCATTTCAGATCGAGGTCCTCTGTTCACGTCACACTTCTGGAGAGCTTTGAATCGGGAGATGGGTACTCGATTAGACCCCAGTTCAGCTTTTCACCCTCAGACTGACGGCCAGTCAAAGCGTACAGTTCAGATTCTGGAGGATATGCTCAGGGCTTGTGTGATTGATTTCGGAGGTCAGTGGGACCAATTCTTGCCTTTGGCAGAGTTTGCATATAATAATAGTTATCAGGACAGCATCCAGATGGCTCCATTTGAGGATTTATATGGTCGACGATGCCGTTCTCCGATTGGGTGGTTTGAGCCTGGTGAGGCTAAGCTGTACAGTATTGACATGGTCAGAGATGCTTTAGAGAAAGTGAAAATTATCCAGGAAAGGCTTCGCACAACCCAGTCGAGGCAGAAGAGCTACGGTGATCAGCGGGGTCGAGATGTAGCATTTATGAAGGGGGATCAGGTTATGCTTAGAGTTTAGCCGATGAAGGGCGTCATGAGATTCGGGAAGAAGGGAAAGTTGAGCCCTAGGTATATAGGCCCATTTGAGGTGCTAGAGCGAGTTGGTGATGTTGCTTATAGACTTGCTTTGCCTCCAGCGTTATCTGGAGTTCATCAAGTTTTTCATGTTTCGATGCTTCGGAGGTATCTCTCAGACTTCTCTCATGTGATTGATTATAGCACTATTCAGCTAGATGAGCAGCTGAGCTATGAGGAGGAGCCTGTGGCTATTGTTGATAGACAGGACCGCCAGTTGAGGTCCAAGACAGTTTCAGCTGTTAAGGTCCAATGGAGGGGCCGACTAGTTGAGGAGGCGACTTGAGAGTCCGAGCAGGATATGCGGGACAGATGCCCACAACTATTCAGCACATCAGGTACCATTCTAGACCCGTTCGAGGTCGAACGTTTATTAAAGAGGGGGAGAATGTAACGACCCAGCCGGTCGTTTTGTGTGTTGGGACTCCGTTCCCGTGAATGACTTTTTCCATAGCGACTACTCGTGCCTTATGACTTGTGTGGGCAGGTAGTTCGAGATTCGGAAGTGATTTGGCCAGTTCAGGAACACTTTGTTCCTGAAGGCTAGCCTATTTGGCTAAATTTGGTTCCGAGCAGCATTTTGAGCAAATGACGTTGGAATCGAGTTCTGACAGCTCCAGCAGCTCCGGATGATGATTTCGGACTTGGGAGTGTGTTCGCCTCTGGTTTCTGATGACCCGGGAGTATTTCGGCACCTGAATTGGAATTCCTGATTTCATGTGATTTGGAAATTCAGCCCGAAATTGGACCTCGTGATATCATGGTCCGAATGGAATTCCGGAACTGGAAATAGTTCCGTATAGTCATTTATGACTTGTCCGCAAAATTTGGGGTCATTCCGAGCAGTGTAGACCTGTTCGGCCTATTGATGAGCCATTTGATTTTTTCTTTAAATCCTAAGTTTGATCTAAGGGGTTTTGGAGAGTGATTCTTGGTTTGAATGATGTTTTTAGTGTTCTGGGAGCTCGAGCAACTCCTTCATGTGATTTGGGACTTGTTGGTATAATTTGTCAAGGGCTTGGGTGGGCCCAGGGGTCTCCCGGACCTCGACCGGGGTCAAAAACCAGCAATTGAACTGTTGGTGGGAAATTACTGGTGTGACCGCACCTGCGGTCTATGAGCCGCAGGCTCCTTCCGCATGAGCAGCCTTCTCTCCGCAGGCGCGGCTCCGCAGAAGCGGACAAAGGCCGGCAGGCGTGACCTTCCATAGGGGCCCAGACCATCGCAGGAGCGGCCTATTCTCCGCAGGCGCAGACAAATGTCCGCAGGTGCGAAAAATCCCCAGTGCCCANAATAAAAGGCCCAAGTCGTGATTTCATTCCCAAAATCATATTTTCCTCCATTGTTGACGACCCCAAGAGCTCCAGAATGGATAATTTGGCCTAGGAACTCAGGTAAGTGATTCCTTAACCTTCCGCATGTCAATTCTTCCGTTCTTTGAGAATTTCCTCTTTCTAATTCATGGAAATTCATAAGAAATTGTTGGGGGAAGAAAGAG